>JAUTDX010001040.1:57500-82265 GCA_030844895.1 Ambrosia x helenae | reverse complement strand
CTTGGTCGATTGAAGCCTTGGGGAGCACGAATCAGGGTGCACGGCCGTGCACTAGGGTGTGCACGCCCGTCCACGTTGACTTCTTCATCTGGATGCCGAAAATGTTGACCGATTGACTTTTGGCAGGGACACGGCCGTGCATACTCTGCTGTTGTCTTCAAAGTCTTCAAATTCCTTCCCATTGTGCTTGTTTCCACTTCTTTTTGCCTGTTTACCTCCAAATACCTGCAATTAACTCAAATGAACGATTTAGATTAAAGGAATAAGGTATAAATTCATACAAAAAGTGGGATAAAATACATGTATAAAACATGTGTAAATGATGGCACATCATATCACCTCACACTTAGATGTTTGCTTGTCCCTAAGCAAACCTCACCTAGGCAATAACGGTAGATTAAAAATAAGTGGGCGAAAAGTGACAAGTCACAAACAACCCACCTCCTAAGAGTCTTACCTACTAAAATACATCCTTGGTAGATGTTTTGTATGATCTTAGCGGGCCTAATCAAAAGTCCCTCAAGTGTTTTTACTTCATTGATTCCTCACCATTTCTATTATTTAACTCGGGGTTTTATTTGGGGTGATCACTCAGATTCAATCCAAGGCACGCATAGATCATATGCTTGTGCACAAATCAAATGTCCACCGCTGAAATATGGGTGAGAGAATGCGAATCACAAGGTCTTTTTGGGTGAAAATGATAAAGTGATGAGCGGGTAGGGTAGTTGTCTATTGTCATGTATGGCTCAGTAGCGGCTGAGGCGTGATGGGAAGATGTCGAAGTCTGAATAGCGGTCTTGTGAAACTCCTCGCCTGAAGACTAATTGCTCTGACGTCCGTACTTGGTCAACTGTTCGGTCTTCCACCTAATCATCTTCGCTAGGACTACCCTAGAATCAATCTTCAAACAAATTTGTTTTTCTTTAAACCTTTTATTGTAGAGCTTTTTCCGACTTATTTCTCAACTTTTTTTTTGCTAAATGCTACTTGTGGTGAAGCTTATTCTTTGGTATGGTGACTCTGCATGGCTTGTTGTTTCTTATCTTTGCCAAACTTTTCTTGGTGGAAACCATGAAGTCTGGTCTGTTCTCTTCATTCCAAGACTGCCCGAGAGTGTCCCAAGTGCTTGCAACTGCTTCCTTTGCCAAAAACCATGACAAGGGCTAAATGTGATGGAAGAAACGATGAATGCTGAGGCTCAAGATGGGTGACTAGGTGAGGGGTACGTTTGTGGAAGGCTAATGAAAATGGAATGAGTGTTATCCTAGGTGTCTTGATCATTTCCACACTTTATCACATCGCGTGTGGTTTCGAAATGTATCTTATACACAAGTTCTAACTATGACATGCCAAAGGTGAACATCTCTCATTGTCAAATGAACGAGCATGTGTGATATCTAAAAATGGGTGTGCTCGATGAGGCTCAAGATGCTCACATGGAAAGGGTAGGCTCTCATTTATGAAGTAAAAACACTTTGAGTTGGTTCTTCCGGCCCCGCTAAACACAAAATAACTAACTCGAGCCTTTGAGCTTAATTTAACAGCTTTAGATTCATCTAACAATGCGTTCAAATGGTTTAAAGAAGAACCGTCTTCTTCAACGACTTTCTTGGCTTTCATGGCCAACTCTTTTGAGTTTTGTCTAATGCGTTCAGCTACTACAATATATCGACTTGTTAAAAGCTCAATAGCCTCTAAATAGCCTGTTTTCAATTAACGGGCTAGTAATCACAAAACTTGGGTTCCATACGTCAGCCCCAACTCCCACCCCGATTCCAAAAAGCTCCACCAGTTTCTCGTTGTAAAAGTGATCGGCATACAACGACCATGTGATCAATGGAACACCAGCAGCCGCAGCCTCAAGCGCCGAGTTCCAACCACAATGAGTCAAAAAACCCACCAAGTGACGGGTGTGTAAAAATCTCCACGTGTGGGCCCATCCTGTAATAATCAAACCCTTATTTTTCATCCCGATTCTCTCCTCAAACCTTTCTGGCAGCCCACCGATCCCTTCGTTTCCTTCCTTTCCTACCTCACCACCCAGATGAAGGGTTGTTTCGATTCTTCAAGTGCCAACGCGATTTCAGTGATTTGCGCTTCTAGGAATCTCACCATACTTCCAAAACAAACGTATATCACCGAGTTCGGTTTCTGATCATCAAGCCAAGTCAAGCAACTATGTTTCTCCAACACAACATTGTTATCGCGACTAAAGAACTGAAAAAGAGGACCTATATGCCAGACTTTCATACCTTTAATCTTCTTAACGTGATCCGCATAGGTGGGTTCAATCTCGTAGAACGTGTTGTGCATTATTCCATAACTATATGTTGTGCATTATCCCATTTGGGTTTTTGACCCAAAATGGTGTGAGAGCTGAGATCTCTTCAGTGTGATGGTGTCTGGAAGATCTGGTACTTACAAAGCTCAAGAACTCTGATATCAAACTAGGGCTGTTCACGAGTCTAGCCGATTCGAACGAAGCTTTGCTCGTGCTTGGCTCGTTTACAAACCGAACCGAGCGGAGCGGCTCGTTTACAATCGAGCCGAAAACCGAACGAGCATTCTTCGAACGCAAATTTTCCGAGCGAGCGCCGAGCGACAATCGAGCGGAGAATAATATGGACGATTATAAAATTGGGATGTTTCCTTCCATGTTTTCATTGTCGAGTGACAACTAAGGTTAAAAATGTCTGATGATAGCACTAATATTGAGATCCCAGTGTCCAAGGATGAGGCTTAGATTGAGGCTGGTGAGGTGATGAGCATACGTCAGTGGTCGGACAATAGTTGTTGCATTGTGACGTAGGTGTGATATCAAGCGAAAATTAGCGATGGACGACTATTAACTTAAAGAAGTCAAGACTGTCACCTCATGACTTAGTGTTTTACTATTAAATCTAGTGTTAATTTTTTTATTGTGTTAAGTGGGCTGGTTATATTTTGTTTGCATATACTGAGTCAGATCCAATAGAATCTTATATATAAAGCCATAAATTTATCTGTAAATTGTGTGTATATTTATTATTAAATAAATAAAAATATATTCGAGCCGAACCGAGCCGAGCGTACCTATGCTCGTGCTTGGCTCATTTACAAACCGAACCGAGCCGATCGGCTCATATACAACCGAGCGGAAGATCGAGCGAGCATTTTTCGAGCATTTTCCGAACGAGCGACGAGCGATCCACGAGCGGTGAGCGATTTGAACAGCCCTATATCAAACTAGCATCGATTTTCAAGCTATGAGAAACCGAGTGATAAATAAAATTGTTAGGGTAAAACACGAGTCTCGGAATATTGAGTTCCTCAGCGAGGTCAACTAACCATGTTATAAACATGTCCGAGAAGATGCCGTCTGGAGCCACATAGCGAATGAGTTGCGCTATTGGTGTATGTGTCGGGAGCAGAGCCGAGCTACGATATATTTTGGATATCATTTCCTGATTAGTGCAAGAGCTTAGATTTTCAATTCCTATGGGCAATCCGACCTCTGATGCGGGAAAGTTGATGGTGTGACGGTGATAGGGTAACCGCGTTCGATGTCACGGTCAATGGAGGCTTGGAATGTGAAGGCGTTGTGAACGGTTCTGACGATGGGTGGAGCGAATAGCCTAGCGGCTTGCACTAGAGGTATCATGTGGCCCGGGGCAAAGGCGGGGATGAAGACGACGTGAAGGTTGTTGCTGCCGGTATCCATAAGGGATTAAAAGAATATATGGTTTTGGAATCTTTTAACAACGTTAGGTTGTTTATGTTTATTAAGGAATGATTACACTTGCATCTTCTCTATCATATATATAGATAGAGTAAACGATGGTAATGTACATCCTAGCAAATTAAACTAAATTAAACATTTTAAACTTTTAAAGTCACCATATATAGGAATAGGAATCAAACTAAATCTATGATTATGGATCTCATACACTAAGATTAAACAATCAAATATTTTCTTAACGTCGATTATCCTCCATTAAGGTTGTAAACGAACCAAACGAACACGAACAAAGTTTTGTTCGTGTTTGTTTGTATAGGTGATAGTGTGTTCATAAACACTTAACGAACGAGATTTTATGTTTGTGTTCGTTTGTTAAAAAAATAACGTGTTTACAAACTATTCATGAACAGTTACCGAACGAGATTTCTGTTCGTGTTTGTTTGTTAAGGAAATGAACTTGTTCCACTATTAGAAAGTTGCTTTTCGCATTTTATGACGCGCGCTTATTTACGACACTCAAAAGCACGTGTCATAAAATATTGTCATGGTTTAAAAAATCTGGTTAAATAATTGACACACTTTTTTTGTTTGTCAAGAATGTAATGTCAAAAAATAAAAAACATGACAATACAAAATATTGTGTGTTCATTAATGTCATAAATGATCTCAAAACTTTAATTTCCCCCTCATAAATCCCGCCCTTCTCTCTGAAATATTGTGTGTATCATTTTATATCCCAACCCTTCCTCTAAAACAAAACCTCCATTAGGGATTAACATTATTTCCGGAGTACCTATACCCGTACCCAAACCGTATCCATATCGGTACCCGTATCCATACTAATTTTGGGTACTCGTTTATAGGTATCGGTACCCACTTTTATTGATTTTGGTATTCGGTACTTTCGTATCGGTACGGGTACTGAATTCTATATACTAATGAATTTGATAAAATGTTTTACTTTGTATTATGATATTTAATGTATTCGTATTAATTTTACCTATTTAGTAGATGTGCCATACCAAATTTATCAATTTGGTACCCGTATATTATTTATACTCGTAATGGTTTACCTATTTGGTACTCGTATCAGCGCTCAAAAAAGAAAAAATACCAAAGTGGTACCAAAATGGGTACCGTACTAAAATACCGGTACTGATTCCCCGTACTCGTACCTGTACCGTACCTATATATTCGGTACGGTACTCAGTACCCACTTTTGTTCAAATTCAGTACCGATATTTTTGGTAAGATACAAGTACGGGTACCGATCTCATCCCTACCCTCCACTACCGTTTATACACAGAAACCCTCGTAATAAGAAAAAAACTCGAACCAACGTCCAAGAGTTTGAAAACCAACATGTTTACCGGTGCACTATATGGTTGGCAAGATACGATATTTAGTTTTAGTATATATAAGAGTTTTCATAAAAAATATGTCCCGAAAAAAACATGCTCTAATCGAGAGTCTTCCTCGCAGCCTTCGTAAACAGTCATAACTAAACACTGCCTTAGTATTTAATAAATTTTTAAAGTGCTTAATCTTATTCTAATAATAGTTTCCAAAGGTATGAATCATCTTACATTTTAATTAGGGCCGACCCTGAGCATGAGCGGGGTGATCACCGGCTCAGGGTCCGACCCATAAATGGGACCGAACTTTATATATATATATATATATATATATATATATATTAAATTATATATTTGTGTTTTATCGATTAAAGTCTTGTTAGTGGAGTTGGAAGAACCATGCAAATTTAATGTAGAGGTCTTAAGTTCAAGTCTTGGCTCTAGCACCATATTCAGTTTTTTTTTTAAATTCGTTCCCCTTTACAAAATTTTGGGCCCAATTTTTTTTTGCTCGAGGCCCAAAATTGTTTTAGTGTTCTCGGAGACGGCCCTGATTTTAATATATGTAACCTTCATATAAATTATTATAACAAGATTCATCTTGATCATGGACCTGTATATAATAAGCAAACGTTTCACACATTTTTATTTATTTATTCTTAATATAGAGTAAATTACCAAAACCGTCCCTGTGGTTTGGGCCAATATGCCTCTTCAGTCCAATATTTTAAAATTTTCATGAACACTCCTTGATCTTTCAGAAAATATGCCTAAACAGTCCAACGACTTAACCTAGTTAAGTTTTCTCCGTTAAGTCAGGGGCATTTTCGTCCAATCATGTAAGATTTTATAACCAGTCTTCCCTTTCTCGTTTATAACCCTGATTGAATCCATTTTCTCCCCCAATTCACTATAAACCCTAAATACAAAATAACCTCCTTCCAATTTAACACCCAATTAAAGACGCAACACTATAAACCTTCCACAGCAGGTCGTCTTCTACAGGTCATCTTATTCTTCTTCTTCTGATTTACTGTGTAGGTATGTATGTCATCACTGATTTAGGGTTCAGCTTTGTATGTCATCACTGATTTAGGGTTTAGCTATGTTTGTCTGTACTCATTTAGGGTTTAGGAATGTATATACTAATTTACAGTTGCATTTTTTATTGTTGATTGATGATGATCCATTGTTCATTATTAAAGCTGCATTGTTGATTGTTGACTGATGATGATCCATTGTTCATTATTAAAGCTGCATTGTTGATTGTTGACTGATGTGATCCATTGTTCATTATGAAATCCGCATTGTTTATCTTGGTCAACCTTTTAAATGTAAAGATGATATGGTGATGAAATACTGATTTACAGCTGCCATTGTTGATTATTTAGAGATGCATTGTACATTATTTACAGCTGCATTGTTGATTATTGACTGCATTGTATGCTATAATGTTGCAGGTGCAAACATCCAGTTGTTAGTTGTTATGATGACTGACAAACCTTCCAGTTCCAGTTCTGATGTTGATGACTCTGAGAGTTTGACTGATGATGATCAAACTGGAGATCCACCTTTTTATCTTGGTCAAGCCTTTAGATATAAAGATGATTTCAAGATACGTGTTAAAAACCATGCCGTGGAAGGAGAGCAAGAGAACTTGCAACAGGAAGAGGAAGAAAGACAGTGGCCCTTCTAGTTAGTAGGTTATGTTAATGGTTTGTTGTAGTTTATGTACTTATGGAATGACAATGTGACCTTTATGTACTCTTTTTTGTTAGAATATTTTGTATTTGGATATGTTGACTTTGTTAGAATCTTTTGTAATAGGATATATTGACTTTTAAATGTTATGGATATGTTGTGTGTCTATGCAGTTTTGTATGTTGTGTTAACTACTTTATTTTGGCAGTAGAATATTTACAAGTCAATTGCTGACCCAGACCCATTTGGAAGTCAACTGCAAGTCCAGCCCATTTGGAAGTCAACTACAGTTTTTGTATGTTGTGTTAACTGCTTTATGTTGTGTGTGTATGCAGTTTTGTATGTTGTGTGTTAACTGCAGGTCCAACCCATATTTGCACACATATATGCAGGTTAACTGCTGCATATTGGGAAGTGAACTGCTGCATATGTGCAGACAAATATGCAGACTCTGTTTGACCCATTTGGAAGCACACTTTTGCATATTCTATGTGTATATGCAGCCTTTGTATGACCCATTTGGGTGGATCAAGTCAACTGCACATTTGTCATGGGTCATGGGTCATCAGGAATGACATATATATATATATATATATATATATATATATATATATATACGCACTAAAGTAAATGGGTCAACTGCACATATATGCACACCTATATGCAGTTGTGTATGATCAAGTAAATGGGTCAACTACTGATATGCACTAATATAGCCAAACCACATTTTACATATATCTATAACCAAACCACATTTTACATACAAAAAGCAAGAAGTTCAAGCCATCAGTTTACATACTACATCAACTTACCATTGTTTATCATACTAAGAGACTTAACTACTATGATCTTAACCTACTAACACACCTACCTACTTCCAATGACATTCATCATCTGAATAGTAAGGTGAACATAATGGATCATACTCCCCTTCATATGGATCATGGTACCAATCATCATCTGCCTCTGTGTTACGATAATCAAATGCCTGCTTCAATACATCTGGATCAATATCTGCAATTGGGTCATCATGCTAACCTCCTTCTTAACCTGCTCAAAAGGATCATTCTCAACCTGCTCAAAAGGATCATCCTCAACCTGCTGCCAAACCTGCTCATGCCAAAGCTGATGAAAGACAAGTCTGTTTTTTATTGCATCATAGTTAGGATCAATATGCTCAACATATATATCAATTGATTTCTCAATTTCAGCAATCTTATTCAACACGCGCACATTACTGTCATTTAACAGTGGTCTTAAACCCAGTCCTAAGCCTTCACTGGGCAGCCTATAGAAAAACCTAAAGTCGTCATCCTGATAATAACCAAGTTCCACCAGCATGTCATACAAGGTGATTATAGAGAAATAATCAGAGTTCACCTCATCAATGTAGTTAACCTTCCCGTTAACGTACAACACATTTACTTCTGTTGGATAAGCAAACTCCTCACCATGATGAATTTTAATTGAAAACCTTTCGGTAGAGTGACCTGCATTGTTGATTGTTAACCAAAATTTCAGCTTGCATATTATGATCAATAACAATTCTTATAACAAAGCCAGTAGCATAGCATAGCATCAGGTGCAATATTAAACATAAGAACAGTAGCAACCTTTGCAACACAAGAAAAGATAGTTCAATCATTCAACCAAGCTTTACTAAAACCCAAATCAACTTCCATAAAAAGATCACAAACAACAGGACTTTCATTAGGATTTTCACAAGGTGCAATGTACTCAGCTTACACACTAGTTTTGTTCTTTGGAGCTTACCTAGTGAAAACAGATTACACTAAGTTTGGATTACCAAATCAAACAGATTACTAAAACCCAAATCAAAAGATTACCAAATTTTCAGCTTGCATAACCAAATTTTCAGCTTGCATAGCTAAATTTTCAGCTTGCATAGCTAAATTTTCAGCTTGCACGTCATTTTTTTAATTTTCACCTTGTATAATAAATAGTGGGTTTAAATGTAAGATGTAGATCGATTGACTTACCGTACTATTCTGCAAGATTGACTTCGTCTTCCCTAGTTCGTACAACCCATTGTATCATCTTCCTCTTCTTGTTGCTGAATTTCCAATTGTGTGTGTGTGTTTGGAGAAATCAGAGAAGAAGTGTGGAGGTGAAGGGAAAAAATGGAGGAAACAGGTTATAAAGGAGAAGGGAGAGTGAGGCATATTTTCTGAAAGATCAAGGAGTGTTCATGCAATTTTTAAAAGATTGGACTGGATAGGCATACTGGCCCAGACCACAGGGACGGTTTTAGTAATTTACTCCTTAATATGCTAAAAACATCAGTTTTATTCTTTCTTTATTTTTTTAATGGCAAACTCACACATGTCTAAATACGCACCATATGTTCACATCATAACTTGAACCCTCATCATTTAAGAGGCGCATTATATAAATTGAAATTTACAAAATGTATAAAAATCACGAAACGTTATACTCATTACAAGAAATAGGAGCATTAGTGGCGACTTCAAATTAACGAGCGTTTTATTATCTTTCCAATGAGTTATACTCATGTTTCCTCCCATAATTTTTAAACGTTTATATCTTTTATATACGAGATTTTTTAAAGAAAAAAATAACACCGAATTAACGAGCGTTTTATTATCTTTCCAATGAGTACCATAGTGCTATATAAAAAACGGAGAAAAAAACGACTAAATTAACAAGCGTTTTTATTATTTTTCCAAGAGTAAATTCCTTTTTGAGTCCCTGAGTTTTCTTGATTTTAACTACTTCAGTCCAACATTTTCGTTTTTAACATTCTGAGTGCTAGTGTTTTAAGTTTGTTATTGTTTGAGTCCAATTTTCTAACTCTGTTAGAATTTTTCTGTTAATATTTATGAAATGACCAAAATACCCCTACCATTAAAAATAAATAATTATTAAACATTATACTTTATTATATTATAATAATATATACACACACTACATCTGCACACACACACATCTCACCTCTCTCTCTCTCTTACTTCTCTCTCTCTCTAAGTACCACCACCACCACCACCATACATCTTCAGCAACCACCACCACCACCATCAATCTCCATCGATGGTTGAACCACCACAACACAACCATCACACGACATCACCCTAACCCGAACCATAACACCAACAGCCCAAACCACCACTGCAGACACGAACCACCAGCCCGAACCACCATCAACATAACCCGAACCACCAGCCCAAACCACCACTGTAGACCACAACAGATTTGTGCAGATCTGTGACGCCGCCCGCCCAAACCACCACTGCAGACCCGAACCACCAGCCTGAACCACCATCAACACAACCCGAACCACCAGCCCAAACCACCACTGCAGACCACAACAGATCTGTGCAGATCTGTGACGCCGCCGCCCAAAACCACCACTGCAGACCCTATATCACCGGAGAACGTGACCATCACTTGAACCATGGCCACCGCCGCCGCCATCACCATCTCCGACAACCTCCGTCATCATTAGAAACCCCCAAATCGGAACCCTAGTGCACCACCACCATCAGTCGTTCTTCTTCCCCTGTCTCTCTCTCTCTCTGGACATCTCTCTCTCAGAGGCTCTCTCTCTCTCTCTCTTTTTCTCTTTTTCTCTCTTTCTATCTACTGGTTCTCTCTCTCTCTCTCTCTCCCCTGGTGTCTCTTTCTTTCTCTAAATAAAGGGGTATAAGGTGGGTGTGTGGTTGAGAGGGACATTTGTAGTGGTGGTGAGGGTGGTTCGGAGGTGGAGGTGCGGTGGGGGTGGATTGTGGTGGTGGTGAGGCAATGGTGGAGGTGCAGGTGTGTTTGTGTGTGTGTGTGAGAGAGAGAGAGGGAGAAAGCTTTATGTGTGTGTGTGTGTATATATATACTTATTTATATATTATTAAAAACTTCATGCATTAAAGACTTGTTCCTTATACATTATGCATTAGAAAGTTGTACCTAGGTGTTAAATGACTGAAATACCCCTATACTTAACTGACTTGATTAACGTCGTTAGAAAATTGGGCTCAAAGGGTTACAAAATTAAAACACTAGCACTCAGAATGTTAAAAATGAAAATGTTGGACTCAAGTAGTTAAAATCAAGAAAACTCAGGGACTCAAAAAGGAATTTACTCTTTTTCCAATGAGTACCATAGTGCTATATAAAAAACGGAGAAAAAAACGACTATTTTTTGTGAGGTTATGTTCATACAGGAAAAAAACACAAAGTGTTCAGGTTATTCATTAATCATGTATAGGCAAGTCGTTAATTATGTTCAAACTAGTAAATATGAATTATATTTACAACAGATGTTAGCATTGGAATTGTACATTGTTTTAGTTTAGGTTTTAATATTAGACTTATACATTGTTTTAAGGTTAGACGTTAACACTGGAGATACATTTTTAATTGTTTTAGGTTAGGTGCTACCCGAAGCTTTCCTACATGTAACTGTAAATCGCATCAGTCTATTTCGTATGTAAAATTGATATGCCATATTAGATTTCCCAACCCGGGAACGTCCGTGTTAATCATGTAATTCTAAATTAGGTATAAGGATGTCACATGTGTGAGTTGGTCATTCAAAAATAACCCTAAACCTAAACTTGTATGGTATAAAAAAACTTTTATTAGGGCAGCCGGGGTGGTCCGTGATGGCCACCCCGTGATGCCGCGATGACCGCGAAACACCGTCCCCCTCTGAATCACGGTCGCAAAATCAAGGAAACCGTGATGGCTATCACGGTATAAACAAACCATGTGCGCAATCAATTTTTGTTTTTATTTGAAAAAGTAGGTGGGGACCAACACTCTCTCTCTTGTTTTTTATTATAAAAAATAGTAGTGGGTGTGATTGAATGAGGTGTCACAAGGTTATTGGGTGTGATGGTTTAGTGATAATTGTGAACACCACCACATGGGTTTAATGATAGAATGTGATAGAATAAGATGGCACAAAATGATTGGGTGTGATAATGTGATGAATTGATGATTTGATGACCACCCCCTTGTGGCCTTATTAACATCACGTGTGTCAATTTCATGCAAAAAAAGGATAAAAGACACTTTTATTTTAAACCACTGAATAAAAAGTTTAAACGTAAACATGAATCAAGGCTTTGCTGTACACATCTCACCACATGTGTATAGTCAATTTCAAGAATTTAATGCATTGGGTTCCATGAAGAAAAAAAATCTCGTATGATTGATTGTCGTACCTAACAATAACCTAGTATTTTTATATATGAAAGTTAATTTCAAAACCACTCTCTAAAATATATGATAATAAAAATGGTCGAGAAACTACAGTAAACATCATTATTGTTAGTGTCAAGTTTAAAACAATATCGTTTACAAAAACATGAACCAAGAATGATCGCTAAGTTAGATGCAATGCATGTTGTTCACAATGATTATTTTATTTAGACTGAGATGATTGAAAACATCTAATAACTACGAAGATAGTTGCATGAAATATATAGATAGATCATATGTGAGCTTTATGTGTGAAACTCTAAACCGATAGCATTAGGGCTTTCGGATCAATTTAACCACTTTGAGTTCTTCAATCAAAGCGGTTAAACTGTTATATGAAGAACCGCCTTCTTCAACGACCTTTTTGGCTTTTATGGCTAACTCTTTCGAGTTTTGTCTAATGCGTTTAGCTACGAGAGAATCGCTTGTTAAAACCTCAATAGCCTCTATAATGCGTTGTTTCCCGATAATCGGGCCACTAATTTCAAAACGCAAGTTCCAAACGTCCGCCCCAACTCCCACACCTATCCCTAAAAGCTCAGCCAACTTCTCGTTATAAAAGTGCTCCGCATACAACGGCCATGTGATCAATGGCACACCAATCACCACGGCCTCAAGCACCGAGTTCCATCCACAATGAGTCAAAAACCCTCCAACCGCAGAATGTTGCAAAATCTCCACTTGCGGGGCCCACCCCGTTATAATCAAACCCTTGTTTTCCGTCTTGACCCTCTCTTCAAACCCGTCTGGCAACCCGCCGATTCCTTCGCTTCCCGTCTTCCCTACCACCCAAATAAACGGCCGCTTCGATTCTTCAAGCGCCAACGCGATTTCAGTAATCTGAGCTTCCAGGAACCTCACCATACTCCCAAAACAAGCGAATATCACCGACTTCGGCTTTTGATCATCCAACCAACTCAAACAATCATGCTTATCTGAGACACCATTGCCGCAACCCTCCTCAACGAAAAACTGGAAAAGAGGACCTATATGCCATACTTTCGTATCTTTAACCTTTCTCAAGTGATCTACATAATCTGGTTCGATCTCATAGAACGTGTTGTGCACCAATCCGTAACTTCGTTTCTCCGATTGTTGAATCAAATCGAGCATCTCACCGAATCCGGTTTTCTTCTTGAAATGTTCGGACACTTGAGACCTCTTCATGGTGATCTCATCAGGCAAATTCGGAACCACAAAGCTTTCGGATTCCGAATTCACATTCTCATGAGGTTTATAAACCCTCAAGCTATGAGAAATCGAGTGGTAAAGAAAACACGAAGGGTAAAACAAGAGTCTCGGGATGTTGAGCTCGTCCGCGAGCTCAACAGTCCACGGGAAAAACATGTCAGAAAATATGCAATCGGGAGCAAGACCCCGAATCACTTGTTCAATTGTAGTTTGAAGTTTGAACATACCACGAAACACGGCCCCCGCCATTTCTGGAGTGGGGGTCATGTTCAAGCTTTCTATTCCCTCGGGAAGTCCAACTTCGGACGAGGGAAAGGTGATAGTGTGGACCGCAACAGGGTGACCTGCCACCCTGTCGCGGTCCACTTGGGCTTGGAATATTAAGGCATTGTGTACGGTGGTGATGATGGTGGACCGTACACCGCGTGCCGCGAAGAGCCTGGCGGCATGGACTAGTGGGATTATGTGGCTAGAGGTGAAGAATGGAAGGAACACGACATGGAGGTTGCTGCCGGTTGGGATCATGGTGGATAACATGAAGTTGTTACCTTTTGGATTTTGTTTGGGTCGTTACCCTCATATAGTGACTTCATCACAATTAAAACACTTAATTACTCCGACCAAACAAAATTAGTTTATTTATAATCATCCTACATGTTAAAAAACGAATGGGATGAATAGTAGGTTTGTTGATATGTTATCTTCTGATCTTCTTATTCTTATTCGTTGTAGGGCATGGTGCCACGTCTCTTAGGGTTTTTTTTTTTTTTTTTTTTGAATTTTGTAAATAATTAAAGTAAATTGATACCGTTTACAAAATGATCAATCGTTTTTGAGCGTAAAGATATTTCTAGACCTTTGGTATTGACAAACATAATGATTTAAATCGATCTTGACCGGTAATTGTTCCAAATTATTATTAGAATAACAGAACATGTAAAAAGTTGGATTATATATCATGTTATAATAATGTTATGATACATATATGTTTATTTGTTTCTCATTCCCGATTAATAATTTAGAATTATATATTTAGTTCACAATCACTACAACTACAATGTTTTTGCTTTTAGCGGTAACGCGCGCCAGTGCTGCTATAACCTCCGCTTCCTTTGATCCGTTGCTAAAGCTAGGTGCGCCGCCGCTAAAGGTCAGTAGGCGCTGCTAAAGGCCTGCTAATATGGAAAATATTTTTAAAATTTTTTTTTGTGCCACGTCATGTTTCTGTATGATTTCTGATTAAACCTTTAGCGGCGACGTCGCCTCTAAAAGTTCTTTTTTTTTACCCAGGGTTCGCTTACAGCCTAATAAAAACGCACAACCACAACAAATTTTGCCCAACTAAAAGTCGCATAACCGCATATAAAAACGCACATAACATAAAATATAATACACGTACGTCAAAATGTCAACACCTAAAAATACATAACCATATCGCGCGTGTTAATGATCAAATGTTTACGAAATGTTAATATCTTACAAATTACCTATTCACTCCTACATATCGTCATCATCATCGCCACCATTGTCTCCGCTCCCTTGATTTCCAAACTTAGATAGATTATGCTATTGAAATTGAGTGAACATTTAGAACATTTGAGCTTGCTTTTCGGGTTGCTCATTATTGCCATAAATTGCTCCTTCAAATATATATACCAAATGGGTCAAAACTCAACATTTACTTAACATATATATACACCAAATGAGTCAAACTACAAAAATATGCCAAAATTGGTCAAAACTCAACATTTACTTAACATATATATATATATATATATATATATATATATATATATATATACACACACACACACCAAATGGGCCAAATAACAAATATATACAAAAAATTGGTCAATTATATATCAACATCTACCAAACATATATATACCAAATGGGTCAAAACTCAACATTACAATATATTAATAACCCAAGCGAAATTGAACAGTGATTTTATTATTTTTTTTATTACCATTCTGAGTTACAAGCTTATTTATATAGAAGATTGGGGATAAATAAACAAATGATGTTGCAGATTAGTTGGTGTGGGTGTTGTTTGTGTTTGTGTTTGTGTGACACTCGGTTCGAGTCAGGCGGGCTCCGGTTTTTTCCCTTTTATTTTTTTTTCTTTTTTTTTTAAAAACGTTCCAGCTGTCCGGACACGTGTCTTTTCCCTGTGCTTCCTCATACATATAACCTTACGTATTCTCAGTTCTCACAACAATATATCTGATCATATACACACACACGATCTTACACACACACACACGATCTACTTTCTCTCTCTGTCTCTTCTGATACTAGCACCGTCCGCCTAACCGTCCGCTACCATCTCAACCCCCACCATTCGCCGCCATCCCGCTTTGGGGCTCCTCTGTCACCAACTCCAGAAACCATCAGCATATCCGGTTATTGATAACGAAATCAATCTGAGTTCAGAGCGTTTCATCTTTTGAGCAGATCTGTGACAATATGTTAAGCGGATTCCTATGGTGTAACGGTTTCTCTTCCAAATAGTATGTTTTATTATTATTATTATTATTATTATTATTATTATTATTATTATTATTATTATTATTATTATTATTATTATTTGTTGAAACCGTGTACATGCATTGTCATTGTGTGGCTAAATCTGATTGTTTACTGTTTTGTTTACGCAGGTAGATTCGACTTCAGACGGTTGTGTTACGGACAAAATAGTTTTTGAAGGATCTGATGTTCGTGCATGTGTAAGGCTACTGTTTTCTGGTCATTGCGTTTCATTGTTTGTTAGCTTTAGATTAATTCGGTTTTTGTGTAGTTGATATTGATTTGTATTTCTTTGTTTACGTTTGATAAGTTTAGGAAGATTATATAGGGGATGCGGATGTCATTGTTGTTGATGAAGGTCTGTGTGGTGATGTAGAGTATATATAGTGTAGGCATTAAATTGATAATAGAGGTTTATGTGCTGATATAGAGTAGTATAGGGAGTTAGGTTGAAGTTGTTCTTGATAGAGGTTTATGTGTAGGGTATATATAGCGTAGGTGTTAAATTGATAATAAAGGTTTATGTGGTGATATAGAGTAGTATAGGGGTTAGGTTGAGGTCGTCCTTGATAGAGGTTTATGTGGTGATAGAGAGTGCGTATAGCATACGAGGTAGGTTGATAATACGGGTTTGTGTGGTGTTGTAGAGTATTCATAGCATAGGAGTTAAGAGAATGTTTGATATACTTTTGTGCTTTCAATCATATGGTTGTTTAAGGGTAAAGCTGTTGGAATTGGAACAAGATCATAAGGATCTGATGAATTAATAGTGTGGGTGTTATCAACAAATTTAAGTTTATCATCCTTGATAAAGGTTTATGTGGTGATATAAACTAGGTACATAATAGGTGTTATTGTTGGATAATTATTCGTTGTTAGTTAATGTCTGTTGCCGTAATGGCATCTAATCATGTTTGATCAAAGCGTCTTTAAAGCTGATTAGGTTATTTGGGTGGAAAGTTTGTTTAGCAGCACTTTAGACAGGTATATGTTGATATTAGAAGGTTTATTAGTGTGTTTAATTACTGATGATGATACTCCAAAACAAATAACATGCTCGGTATTTGTTTGCTAAAGGCATCAAAAGTTGTTGTGTAGTATGTAGAGAAGAATGAGGGAGATCAGAAGATAGGTGGTTAGTTCACATAAGAAAGTGAGTCAAATAGATACGTCCATTTTCTTGATAGCTGGATCAGTAGATACAAACCAAGATTTAAAATGTCTCAGCCCTAACCATTTTCCAATTCAATGTTAAGTTATCTTGACCACCAAAAAGGTATACACCACAATGTTTTGGTTAAAAGAAGGACTTCAAACATAAATCAGAAGCCAAATACCTGACATCATTGATGTTTATGATGATGATCAAGAGATAATGTGTTACTAATGTTGATGACTTCTGATTTATGCTTGAAGTCCTTCTTTTCAGCAAAACCTGGTGGTGTACACCTTTCGCTGACTCATGAAACACACGTTGCGTTCATCCGTCGTACCAGGTCGAGGTTACTTTTCTATATATTTAACAAAATTAGCACCTGGTTTATAGCGTTCTACCGTTAGTTCATCCATTTCTTCTTCACCCGACTCTACAGCCATAGGGCGTCTTTGGTTCAAGCTTTGCTTTTGGATCATGGCCTGGCTTATCTTAAAAGTGTCTTTTAAAGATGATCTCGTCCTTGATACAAAAAACATGGTGGTACCAAAGACTACCTAAGGTTGTTAAGATGGACGAAGAAAAGATGGATAAACTAATAAAAGAACGTTATAAACCATGTGCTAATTTTGTTAAATATGCAAAAGACTGAGCTTGAGATGCTAAGATGGATTGACACAGCATTCTGCCTTCTACGGCCTTGTAACTGTCATCACCCCCACCTTCTATGCCCTGCCTAAAACATAAAGCAGCCGCATGATTGACAACAAATCACAGGAACGATGATATCAGATGCGGATGCTATGTAGCAGTGGTGATGGTGTTGTCATGATGATGTCACGGCAATTGAAATGGTATGTGTAGGATGATAACGTTAGTGGGCAGATTGCATTCTCTCTTACATATTCCTTTCCACCAATTTTACCCTCAATGGTGGTGATGGGGATGACATTGGTGTTGGCATTGAGGTCCATTTTACCCTCAATGGTGGTGATGGTGATGACATTGGTGTTGGCAATGAGCTCCATAAATCAGGGCGATGGTGATGTAGAGACTATTCTGTTGACTTTGTATTATACATAATATTAATAAGCCTTTCTTTGGTTTCTGTTGTTTAGGAAATTTTGCGATGTGAGGTGGGGTTCTCAGCTCCGGAAGGCGCGTATCATAGGCTAAGCTCGCGCGGCGGACGACTCTTTGGTTTTCTTTATACGTTAGATGGAAGCTTGGAGGTATCTACTTGGATACTAATGCAACTGCCATGTCAAAAATTGTCTATAAGGCAGTTCTTGATTCATCTCCAAGTAGTAACAAGTCATGGAATAATGCCAAACCCTGACTATAAGGCAGTTCTTGATTCCTCTCCAAGCAGTAACAACTCTTGGAATATGAAGTATATGGCAGTTCTTGATTCTTCTCCAAGTAGTAACAACTCTTGAAATATGATGAAGGTAAATTTTATTGTTCACAGTTCAAATAAAATTGTAAAATTCTTCATGTTACCGGTTTTAATTTATTTTACATACATAATATTAATAGAATTTTATATGATTTCTATTGTTTAGGAAATTTTGCAATATGGGCTACAAGTCTCAGGGCACAAAGACATATATTGTATGCTAAGCTCGCACGACGGACATGTACGTGATAAGGAGCTTCATTCTCTGTTTGGAAAGAAATCAATTCCTCGAATTAAAATACAAGACAGTTCTTGATTCTTCTCCAAGTAGTAACAACTCATGGAATATGAGGAAGGTAATTTTCGGGGTCTAAGCTAAAATAAATTGAATGTTTATTTGGTTTGTGAATTTTGGCACAGTTTGTTACTAAAGTCTATTTAGCATGTTATTGAATAAAGTTTTCCTTGATTTGTGTTGTTTAGGAAATTTTGCAAAGGAGAGTGACAACTTCATCCCCCAAATGTACATGTCATAGACTAAGCTCGCGCTATTCTGTAATGTAAAACGAATTGTGTATTCTATAATGTCAATTTAGTAATGTAATGTTGCTGGCTTTTGATAGTTAGTTTTTGTTTTGGATGTCATTATTGTAAATCCGGTTGCCGCCACCGCAACGCGCGGCTGGATAAATACCTAGTTTTCTTAACATATATATACCAAATAGGTCAAACTACAAATATAAACAAAAAAATGGTCAACTATCAATGTCTACCAAACATATATATACCAAATGGGTCAAAACTCAACATTTACTTAACATATATATACCAGATGGGTCAAACAACAAATATATATAAAAAATGGGTCAACTATCAACATCTACCAAACATATATATACCAAATGGGTCAAAACTTAACATTTTCTTAACACATATATACCAAATGGGGCAACCAACAAATATATACAAAAAATGGGTCAACTATCAACATCTACCAAACATCATAACAAATGGGTCAAAACTCAACATTTTCTTAACATATATATACCAAATGGGACAAACTATAAATATATACCAAAAATGGTCAACTATCAACATCTACCAAACATATATATACCAAATGGGTCAAAACTACAAATAGATATCAAATGGGCCAACTATCAACATCTGCAAACATATATATACCAAATGAATCAAAACAATCAACATTTACCAAATGGGTCAAACTACAAACTACTATTAACTACCAACATTAAGTGAGTAAATATACACTTCAACATATACCAAACTAATAACACTACCAACATTAATAACTATTAATAACTCAATTTACCTGTGTAATTGTGGTGGAGGCGTCTCATGATGTTGTGTTGGCTGAGGAAGCGTTACTCTTGAATAAGGGCTAAGCCAAATCTCGCGAACATGTCCACGGAGGGCACCCAACACATTTTCAAAAATTGAAGAACGAAGAGGATAAAAATTGTAACTATGAATAATAAAATCATATCATTATAAGTGAAGAGTTGATAAAACGACTAAAAAAGTATTTCACTTTTAAAAGTTCACAGTTATATAAAATATTGAAAATCAAAATATTTCACTACAAATCTTATCACTGTTCAATTATTCATCAAAATATATAACTTTTTTCATGATAGCAAAGTCAACCTCATTTTTAACGAGTCAACGTTGAGTGATCCTATCTTAAACGAGTAATATTCGGGCTAACCTATATAATAAATAGGTCATGTCATCCAACCGAAAACTTGTTTTTTCTTTGTGTTAAGAATTGCCGTCATTGATAGAAACGAAACAACTGGTAAAGCTACCTTGGCGTTGTCATGTCGTTTAACTTCTTTCCTCTTTCTCTCCCTCTGGTAGTCTCCTACATATGAGCTTGTTGTACAGATGGAAGTCCTTCTATTGGCTGCAATGACGCCTCTTGTTCCTCCCTCTTTCATTCCGATGGGCTCACAGACGCCAGTTAAGAATTTTTTAACAATAGTATCCAATGTTATCTTTGTTTTCGTCAATGTTTTTGATACCTGGTACAGACCGGAGGGTCAGACCTCAGGAACCGGGTTCTTGTCGGGTTAGGATGTTGAACCAGATTTAAGCTAACAGGGGGTTTGACCGGAAAAACGACCGTTGAACCGGGATTCTAGGGGGTTGAATCGGATTTGGATTAAAATGTTCACCTTTTACCCTATTTATTTTTATAATATTTACTACGTCATATGATTCTTCGATCTGGTCGGACTGGTATGACCAGTCGGTCCAGTGGTGTAACACCCCGGTTTTAGGCCCCAAAATTTTTCGCGTCCTTGTAGTTGTGACCAATAAATAAATAAACATGTTAATACGAAACCGAAATATAAAATATATATGAGGTCAAAAATAATATTACGCAAGTGTACGACGTGAAACCGGACCAATACGATCTAACGAAGCCGAACCCATTTCGAAACTAAGTGGTGAGTCACCACTGGGGGACATGTGTCACCCCTAAAGGGGAACACATGCCCCCATTATTCATTTAACACATAAACACACACGCCACATCACAAACACCCTCTTTCTATATAATCTGATCTACACACACATTTATCCCTCTTAACCAACACACCCACCATTACTGTACGACTAGAGCAAGTAGCGGAGGAAGGTACCTAGCCATCACCATCTTCGGTGACTTCCGGTGACAACGAACACACACTCATATATACACTGTAGAGAGTGAGAGAGAGACTGGTAGAGAGAAAGAAACGAGAAGAGGAGCAGGGACGGAGCTCCGGTAGAGCACCGTCGCACGCGGTGGCGCGTCAGCGTTTTCCAACGCGTGCACCATTGTTTCACCAAGATCGAAGAAAGGGAACGAATGGTGATATCGGCTTAATCATCTAGGCGTCGGTATGTTGACAATTAGAACACACAGTCATCTTTTAATAGTGATGTTTCGGTTAAGATTTAAAGGTGGTCTCATGTATACTTAAACGACTAAGGTTCAGAAGGTTAGGAAGTTTAGATGATGTTATTGATAATGATGGTAGATATGATAAAGGACCGACGGTGATTCTGTTTAGAATCTAATTAAGGTTAGTAAGTTCCATAACATTTCTTAAATTCTATTAATAGTTATTGTTAAATAAAATGATGATAGGATTATAATGGTAGCATGATATTGGGTGTACAGAGACAATTATAGGATGTTATTGGGGATATAGGCTAACTATGGTGGTAATCGATGGTTGAGAAGTAATGGATTATGGTTTGTTTATTCATGGTTGAATAATGGATTCAGTAGGGTCACGATGGTGTTATAACAAGGTGTGGTGATGGTATTAGTTAAAGATAATGGGATCAACAATTAATGGTGGAAGATAATAGGTGATGAATATGGGGGACCAATTAGGGTGATGATAGTATTGATGGAATCTACACTGTTTATTATTGTTAAGATGATGGATGGACCAAGTCAACATAAAAAGAGAATCTTGCATACAAAAGATTGGCGGATCTAAAACCTTGACATATTGTACAATCGTGTGACATGACAGGTGAGTTTCGTGTACCATTCCCCTTTTTGTGTTTTACTATTTTGGGGTGAATGCATGCTTCCTTTTATGAATTGTTTGATGTGACAAGATAACAGCTGCCGGATACCATACTGACACTCATTAACCCAGGGGTTGGGCCACTTAATATGTGGGTAGTACTACTTGGGGAAACCCCCACACACAGTGGATCCGGAAGCCCGGAAAACCCTCCACTGAGGTCCACGGGGCCGTTGTGACATGTATTTTGCCAGGGGAATCTATAATGGCAGTAGATAGATTCTGTGTTTAGGTTTGAGGTGTCGCTTGTACATCACGTGTGTTAAACTGTTTAAACTGTGTAAACTTGTTTATGAAATGATAAAACTGTTTTGGATCCACTTAACTATTATACGGACTCACCAGCGTAATTGCTGACCCAAACTCTTTTAAGCATGTGTTCAGGTACTGCATTGGGATGATCGTGTATACGAGGTATTTGCTTGTGTGCGTGGAATAAAGATCATCGTGATAGAAGATTCGAGTTATAAGCATTGCGGATTAGAGCCTCTAGAGTTATGGACGTGTAGAGATTGGATTGGCTAGTGGATAACAACCTATTAACGGCTTCGACGACCGCCGCGTTTCGTCCCTGCTTAAATATTAGACTATTTATTTTAGTTATGTATTTATATTTTTGGATTAGAAATTGTATAACATTTAAATATTTGTTATCGTTGCTTCCGTTGTGCAAGTCTGTTACCAAACTGTCGTAACGTCCATCCCCCTCCTGGTCGGGTTGTTACAAGTGGATTGGTAATGAAACTCGTTCAACATCCGGTCCCATTCTGAAAACGTTGATTTACAAAGAATAATATAATAGTGATAATTTGTTTGAGTTCGCTATATAAAAATTTAGAAATAATTAGAAGTGTAAATGATATGATTACAAGGGCTAAAAACCAAGTCAAATTTTGCCACAGTTCCTAATCTATCTATATAATTTAAAATTTTGGAGTTTTGTGTAGTTTATGCCTTCTAACTTTTCAAGACGACATTTTATAGTATCCATTCGAATTTCTTGTTAAATGTTGAGTTATATATTTTGGTGTTTTGTTAATTATTAGATTTAGAATTGAGTAACAGATAATTGTTAGAATTAGGATTGAATTATTGATAGTGGTTTTGACTTTTGAATTCGGATTCAATTTTTAGAAATAATGTCTCATACACAACCATCCAGTGCTAAAAAAATGTAAAAACAAAAAACTAGATGAAATAAGGAAAAAGTCTCAACCAGGTGAGAAGATGTGAGTGAGAACACAATTTTCTATCAATAATGTTAGGAGAGCTTAACAAATAATGGTTAGTTATTGCTGATCTACACAAAAATAAGACATGAAAGGTTAGATTGGTTCTTCTCTGCCGAAGGCCGTCGCTTCAACCACCAATGGCCGTTGATTCCAACTCTTTCACAACCTGTGTTGTCATCATTACCATTAGTAACCACCCGTGTTCACCAAAAAATTTCATCCCCATCGTTGGTTAGTCACCTACGGCAACCATTGTCCTTTTAGTCCATCACCACCGTTGCCATCGCCACCGATAACCCGAACCATTGTCATCGCCTTTGTCACCGCATCATCAGGATCATCTTCTCTCCCTCATTTCTCACTCTACTAAATTCTTTCTCCAGACTCTCGTCTTATTCTCCTTAGGTATATATGTGGGTGGAATTTCGTGTGTTTGATAAGAAAGAGAAGGACTGAACGAGGTTGGCGTAGGGGAGGAGGAAAAGTGAGAGAAAGGAAAGTTGGTGTCTTTGGGACGTTTAAGGATTAGGGAGGAGTGTTTGGAATGGAACCTATATTGACAGAATTCTCGCTGTAACGCACATGGTATAATGGGTATTGGTATCAATATCGATGTTATAGTGACCTAAATTGACATTGACAGAATCCTCGTTGTAATGACTGAGCCTATTTTAATAGTTATATATATATAAGTGTATAAAGTTTTGAATGTTTAAAAAATAGTGAAACTAGATAAAAGGTACGATATAATTATTTTTTCTAAGCTTTAAATTATATACACCTCTATGAGGATTCGGAAACACAACCATAAGGTCGTGGGTTCGATTCTGAGGGGGGGAGGGTTTTACCCACATTTGTGGGGTTCCCGCCGGGAGTTGACCGGTTCGAATCCTGGGAGCGCGGTAAGTCCTACGGGCACACCCATTTCGATGGGGCTCGAGGATTCGAACTCGCGTCATTCGTTTGGTAGTCGCTTGGTAACACCGCTGATCCAGACCTTTCAAAAAAAAAACAATTAATTCGTTAATACACTTCGCATTAAATTGTCACTTTATATAGAATTAAGGCTGTTATTATTTTCCAAATTGATATTTGACGTTTAAAAGTGATAAATTCTATATTCTTTAAATATCAAATTGGTAAATAATAAAAACATTAATTGGAGTTATTATCGACAAGTTTTAACGTACAATAGCTAAACATTTATCTATTTAAACTCGTTGTTGGCACCAAGTGGAAGGTAGAAGATACAAAATTTAAAAACACAGTCAATCAACACCGGAGATGAAGCTTATAAACATTATCGGTACCCTTTTATTACTAATTACAGCAACAACAACCCCCAATTACAGGTGATAATTTTAAAAAGTTTGTAAATAATGCTATACATATGCTTCTTAGTTTTTGTAAATTTTTACTGCCTTTTATTTATCAATAATGTTTAACTAGTTGAA
This sequence comes from Ambrosia x helenae, assembly GCA_030844895.1. NCBI lineage: Eukaryota > Viridiplantae > Streptophyta > Magnoliopsida > Asterales > Asteraceae > Ambrosia > Ambrosia x helenae. The sequence goes on along the minus strand of JAUTDX010001040.1, from coordinate 57,678 downwards.
TTACCCCGCATGATGCGGCAGAAATTGGGTTCAGTTCGGTTTGGTTTATTATATGAAAAAACTCAAAGCAACAAAGTCGAGATATTCTAAAAAATATATTGGACATTTGTTTTTTATATCGATCGAAAACCATAGAAACGAAGAAAGACATGATATGCCGAAATGATACCGCCACGTG
>JAUTDX010001040.1:0-50000 GCA_030844895.1 Ambrosia x helenae | reverse complement strand
AGTGCACGGGTTGTTACACTCCATGGTTACACTTATAAGTCCCCCCACTTTGTATCAAAACACCCACAAGACCAAATACTAGGTGATTGTTTAATTAATTCATCAAACAATGTTAGAGTAGAAAGAATTAACTGAGAACACAATGCACCACTCAATACTAAATATAAACTATATAATCCATGCCAAAATAGTCTTCACCCAAGCAACACTCTATAATCCTAGCCAAGAATTGGCATTACAACGAACTCACAAGATTGGTTTTGATAGTAAAACATGGTGAGGGTTGGTAGAGGATTTAGAGATGTTGGGATGACCTTAGTGGTTTCTCTCAAAGCTCACACTATCTAAGGACTTTATGGAGTGATCCCAAGCTCCAAAGGTCCTTTACAATACCCTAAGATAGCAGAAAAGTGGGGGAGAATCGGGTGGAATGGGATGCCAAAATGAGGAGTGGGGCTGTCTATTTATAGACCTCCTAGGGCCTGCACGGCCGTGCAAAAGGAGGGCACACCAGTGCTCAACAGTCGGGTACTGTCCGTTGGTATTGGAAATCCTTTCGAGCAGGTTTTGTCACCTACATGCCCGTGCCATTGAGTTGGCATGCCCGTGCACTTCAGTACTGCTGCCAGTCTTGGTCGGTTGAAGCCTTGGGGAGCACGTATCAGGGTGCACGGCCATGCACTAGGGTGTGCACGCCCGTCCACGTTGACTTCTTCACCTGGATGCTGAAAATGCTGACTGGTTGACTTTTGGCAAGGGCACGGCCGTGTATACTCTCCTGCAGTCTTCAAAGTCTTCAAAATCCTTCCTATTGCCTGTTTCCGCTTCTTTTTGCCTGTTTACCTCCAAATACCTGCAATTAACTCAAAGGAACGATTTAGCTCTATTTTGCAAGGATTAAGGTATAAATTCATACAAAAAGTGGGATAAATACATGTATAAAACATGTGTAAATGAGGGCACATCATATCACCTCACACTTAGACGTTTGCTTGGCCCTAAGCAAACCTCACCTAGGCAATAACGATAAGAGTAAAAATAAGTGGGCGCAAAGTGACAAGTCACAAACAACCCACCAGCTAAGAGTTTCACTTGGGTATTATTTGGGGGTGATCACTCAGATTCAACCCGAGGCACGAATAAATCATAGGCTTGTGCAGAAATCAAATCTCCACCGCTGAATATGGGTGAGAGAATGCGAATCACAAGGTCTTTTTGGGTGAAGATGATAAAGTGATGAGAGGGTAGGATGGGTGTCTACTGTCATGTATGGCTCAGGTAGCGGCTTGGGCGTGATGGGAAGATGTCGAACTCTGAATAGCGGGCTTGGGAAACTCCTCCCCCGAAGACTAATTGCTCTGACGTCTGTACTTGGTGAACTGTTCGGTCTTCCACCTAATCATCTTTGCTAGGACTGCCCTAGACATCAATCTTCAAACAAATTTGTTTTCTTTAAACCTTTTATTGTAGAGCTTTTCCGACGTATTTCTTAACTTTGTTTTTTGCTAAATGCTGCTTGTGGTGAAGCTTATTCTTTGGTATGGTGACTCTGCATGGCTGTCGTTTCTTATCTTTGCCAAACTTTTCTTGGTGGACACCATGACATCTGATCTGTTCTCTTCATTCCAAGACTGCCCGAGAGTGTCCCAATTGCCTGCAACCTGCTTCCTTTGCCGAAACTATGACAGGGGCTAAATGTGATGGAAGAAACGAAAAAGGTTGAGTCTCAAGATGGGTGACTAGGTGAGGGGTACGTTTGTGGAAGGCTAATGAAAACGGAATGGGTGTATCCTAGCTACCTTGATCATTTTCACACTTTCTCACATCGCGTGTGGTTTCGAAATGTATAAGATACACAAGTTCTAACTATGACATGCCAAGGGTGAGTATCTCTCATCGTCCAAATGAACGAGCATGTGTGACATCTCAAAAATGGGTGTGCTCAATGAGGCTCAAGATACTCACATGGAAAGGGTAGGCTCTCATTTATGAAGTAAAAACACTTTGAGTTGGTTCTTTCGGCCCAGCTAAAACTTCCAAAAATCTCATTTTCAGATTTTTTGGTGGACTCAAAGGGTTTGAAAAAGGTTTTTAATTACTCTAAAATGTTTTGAAAACTTTGCCTTTCATAGGTTTTGGTTTGCCTAGCTCAAGAGGTGATAAAATTGTTAGATTTTATCACCACACACTTAATTCTTTAGCATATTTTGAAATTATAGATTTATGAAAATTTTATGCTTAAAGAATTAAGTAGGACGTAGTTATGTCTTCCCCTAGTAGGCTAAAAAGTTGTTCGGGTGATGGTCGTGACATGTGAGCTTTTTGAGAGAAAACACCTGGCATGGATATATCTACTAAAACTAAATATATAAAATTACTAACTACTAATAAGCTATTAAGTCCTAATGTCGAGATGGCATACCTGGTGGTTAGAAAGTAAAAGTGAACAATCGGTGTGCGTGGGTTTTACAAGACTTAAACTTCTTTTCTCTTAAAAACGGCAAGGTCCCGGAGAAATGGCAATAATGGGGAAAATGGAATTAAGTCGGAAAACAGTGGGACGTTTTCAAGTTTTAAATTTATAATCTAAAACGATAGTTGCTCAACGTTCTAGACCCCACACAACAGGCAAGTGTACCTATCGTGAGTAGTATAGAATTGTGCAAGTACCGAGTATAGAATCCAAGGACACGCTTTTTACTACTCAGCTTCCTAAAAATTACTAAAAGAGTTTTAAAAATGCAAGAAGAAAATTAAAAGAGAGATGTAAACTGTAAGAGAAATCAATAGCAAAACAAAGGTATTGCTTTGGGATCAGATGTTGCCTCGTATGAAATAATAGTAGACTCTTGTTAAAGTGGTGTGTTTAATTTGCGCACTTTTGCTTAACTTTGAGTTGCATTACCACATTCTCTAGAGGTGACTGTTATCGCATAACTGTGTAAACGATTTGTGTTCTTAAGATTATTATGAGGGTCTCACAAACTAGGCAGCTCACCTCTCAACAATGAGGGGAAGATGACCCGAGACTGTGACGTCCCAACCCCGAGGTACCCACCTCCTAGTGTTGCGATGTAGACATCTAACAACTCTAAACTTTTATGAATAACTTGTCGGTGGTCGGAGCATGACCGAACAAGCTACCACTTAATACCATAGAGGAGTCATGACTAACTAGAACACGTGCATCCCCTACTTGAATTAATTAATCTATCAAAAAGTGATTGGCCTATTTATTCCAATATGGGTTCACCAATGCTTGATTTGCGCCAAAGCTATCACATAGACAATGAAGCTAAGTCACACCATCAAGTCTTGGTTTATCACTAGGACCAAGTATAAAGACCGTACTGACCCTAAGTGAGATTTTGATAGTAGAGGATCAAGCCACAAAGTGTGTATATTTCTATCCACAAATGGGCCAATCACTACTCGTGGAATTAGGTTAGCTTGCAAGTGCGCGGGTTGTTACACACCGCGGGTACACTCACAAGTCCATCCACTTTCTATCAAAACACCCACAAGACCAAATACTAAGTGATTAATTAGTTAATTCATTAAACAGAGTTTAGAGTAGAAAGAATTATTAAGAACACAAAACACCACTTTAAACAAAAGATAAACTATTTATTTCATACAAAGTTCCATCATCACCCTAGCGACACCAAGAAAAATCTAGCCTAGCATGGTTGATACAACAAGCTCACAAGGTTTGTTTTGTGTACAAAACATGGTGAGGGTTATATGGAGATTTCTAGTGGATTTAGGTGATTTCGGGTTGTTTCTCTCTCAAATATGGTGTTGATGGAGTGATCCCAAGCTCCAAAGTACACTCACAAGTCCCAAAGATGGCTGAAACTTCATGGAGAATTGTTGGTTTTTGATGTGAGAAGGGATGATCAAATTGTGGAGTGGAGGTCTCTATTTATAGGCAATTCATACCCTGCACGCCCGTGCAGCTTGTAGTGGCACGCCCACGCTCGATAACTGGTACTGTTGCAGAGTCCTTTCACGCAGAATCTGTTGGGTGTCAGGGGGTGCACGCTCGTGCCACTTCTTTGGCACGCCCGTTTAGGCCACTTTTGCATGAATTCTTGTCAGTCTTGGTCTGCTGGAGCTTTGGGGAGCACACATCAGTTGGGACGGCCGTGCACATGTGTTGGCACGCCTGTGCAACCCTGTAAAGTTGACCTTTTACCTTCTGTTGTCCTGGAAATGTTGACTTGTTGACCCGGGACAGTTGCACGGCCGTAAGCATGACCGTGCTGCATCTGGCGTAGCATTAAAGTCTTCAATTCCTTCCGTTTTGTGTCGTTTTTCACTTCTTTTCACCTTTCGTTCTCAAATCCTGCAATTATGAACAAAGAAAGATAAATCATGATAAAACTAGGATAAAAGCACGATTTTGGTTGTAAAATAGGTGAAAGTACGTGTAGTAAACATGTCAATTTCTCGGCACGTCAATTATTATACCTGAGGGCCCTCGATTGCTTTTCTTATCGTATTTACCAACCTCTCAACTTATTCTTCTAATCTACCAATCCGGGCTACCTCCCGGTAGCGCCAAGTTTCACGTCTTTTGCTGGACAAACGCGGGCTAGTCATGGGTGTGCCCCTAAAGTTGTTCGCAAATCTACCGCCCCATGAGGATAGATTTTCTTCACAATGAATGGCCCGGTCCATCTCGATTTCAGTTTCCCAGGAAAGAGCTTGAGTCTCGAATTGTATAGTAACACTTTTGGTCCTTAATGAAACTGCCATTTTCTTCTGAGTGTTTGGTCGTGGAATTTCTTGGTCTTTTCTTTGTATATGAGAGAGTTATAGTAAGCTTTTTGGCGAAGATCTTCTAGCTCATGAAACTGAAAAAGTCGGTGTTGCTTGACATTATCAGGATCAAAATTTACTGCTTTCATCGCCCAATAAGCTTTATGCTTCACTTCTATCGGCAGATGGCAAGCTTTCCCATACACGAGTTTGTACGTTGTGGTACCAATCGGGGTCTTGTATCCTATGCGTAATGCCCAAAGTGCATCGTCTAGCCGATAAGCCTAATATTTTCTGTCCACCCCCACGGTCCTTTCAAGAATCCCTTTTATGGCCCGATTACTGACTTCTACTTGGCCATTTGCTTGGGGATGGTGCGGAGTGGAGAATCTCTGTTGACAACCATATCTCTACAAAGCTTTCTCTAACTGCTTGTTGAAAAATTGGGTTCCTCTGTCACTGACAAGAGCCTTTGGTATCCCGAACCTGGCAAAAAAGCTTTTAGGAATCTGACGACAACTCTAGCATCGTTCGTTGGTAGCGCTTGTGCTTCGACCCATTTCAAAACATAGTCAACTGCATCAAGCATGTATTGATTCCCTCGATATGGTGGGAATGGTGTCCCACGACGTCTATTCCCCAAACATCAAATATTTCACAAACCAACATTCCCGTTTGAGGCATTTCATCACGGGCATTAATGTTAGCGGCTCTTTTTCAAGAATCACAATTTTGGACGAGAGTGGCTGCGTCCTTGAAAATTGTGGGCCAATAAAATTATGCTTCATAGACCTTTCGAGCCGTGTTTCGCGTGGCGTGGTGCCTTCCTGTAGGACCCTCATGACACTTCCGTAAAATCTCTTGGGCTTCTTTCTCGTGAACGCATCGGCGAATCACGCGATCGGAACAAATGCGGAAAATATGAGGATCCTCCCAAACATAATACTTGAGCTCTGAAAAGAATTTCTTCTTCTCATAGAATGACTGTCCCTTTATGAGCATTCCACTTGCCAAATAGTTTGCTTAATCAGCGTACCAGGGGTACGTATCTGAATATTCGATCCTAAGAATCCGTTCATGTGGGAAGTCGTCATGAATTTCTTCTCCTTTCTTGTCAAGTGGTATTTCTTCAAGACGAGACAAATGATCGGCTGGTACATTTTCGGCCCCTTTTTTGTCCGTTATTTCTATATCAAATTCTTACAGCAGCAGGATCCACTGTATGAGCCTTGGCTTTGCGTCTTGCTTGTTGAAAAGATGGCACAAGGATGCATGATCAGTGTAGACGATGGTCTTTGACAAGATGAGGTACGAAAGAAACTTGTCAAACGCAAATACTACTGCAAGGAGTTCTTTCTCGGTCATCGTATAATTTTCCTGGGCGTCATTGAGTGTCTTGCTTGCGTAGTAAATCGTATGAAAAGACTTGTCTTTTCTTTGCCCCAACCGCGCCTACCGCCACGTTGCTTGCATCACACATTAATTCGAATGGCAGGTCCCAATTTGGAGAAATGACGACGGTGCTTCAACCAGCTTCTTCTTCAACCAATTGAATACCTCAAGACACTCCTCAGTGAATACGAACCCGCGATCTTTTTCAAGAATCTGAATGAGTGGACGAGCAATTTTAGAGAAATCCATGATAAATCTTCTATAGAAACCGGCATGACCGAGAAAACTACAAATTCCCGTCACCATAGTGGGAGGGAGAAGCAATGAAATTGCTTCAACTTTGGCCTTGTCAACTTCGATCCCTTTGTTTGAAAATTTGTGTCCCAACACAATTCCTTCTTTTACCATAAAATGGCACTTTTCCAATTTTAGTGCCAAATTCACTTCTTCACACCTTGCCAATATTTTCTTGAGATTGCCCAAACAATGATCGAAAGAATCTCCGAAAACCAAGAAGTCAATAATATTGATGACCGACTAATCTTTCCAGCATCTGGTCGATGAATGGTAGGGGAAAATGATATTTTCTTGTGGCATCTTTGAGCTTCCGATAGTCCATGCAAACCCGCCAACCCGTAACCTTTCTTGTGGGAATGAGTTCGTTCTGCGCATCGGTTACGACTATCATGCCACCCTTCTTTGAAACTACTTGGACTGGGCTCACCCAACGTGAGTCAGAAATGGGATAAATCAATCCGACATCGAGCAGCTTAACTACATCTTCTTTCACGACTTCTTGCATCTCGGGGTTGACTCTTCGTTGCCTTTGCACACATGGGCGACAGTCATCTTCCATTAGAATTTTGTGTGTGCAAAGCAAAGGACTAGTGCCTTTTATGTCCATTAAGTTCCTGACAATTGCTTTCTTGTGCTGCTTCAAAACTTCCATCAGCTTTTATTTTTCTTCTTTTGATAAATTTGCTGCGATGATGACGGGGAGTTTGCAGTTTTTTCAAGGATAGCGTATTCCAAGTGAGAAGGTAATTCTTTGAGTTCCAAAGATGGTGGTTCTTCAATGGATGGATTGGCTTTTTCTTCGGGACTTCGCTCTTGAAGTTGAGTTTCCTCCAGTTCGTCTCCAAGAGTGACATGCTTGATACGATGACTTTCAAAAACCATGCGATCATTTTCATCATTTGAAGAAGCTGACTCCTCAAAAACATCTCATTCCCACATAATATCATGGAGATAATACCCGACAATAAAATCAAAATCAGTGATGGTGGTAAATGGATCGTCTTCAGTACTTGGGTATCGCAAAACCTTCTTCAAATCGAAACCCAATTTTTCACCGTCCAAGGTTACTTTAAGTCTTCCTCCCCAAGCTTTGAGTAGAGCCAATGCGTTATTGAGGAAAGGTTGACCCAATATGATCGGGTCGTTGTCCCCAGGAACATCCAACACCAAGAAATCTATTGGGAAGATAATTTTGTTGAGACCAAGTAAAAGATCTTCTGCAACTCCTTGGGGATACCGCACCAAGCGGCTGGTGAGGTGAAGTTCCATTCTTGTGGGTCTAAGCGTTTGCTATTGGAACTTTTGGAATATGGAGGCAGGAAGGATGTTGATGCTGATCTACAAGTCGGCGATGGCTTTGGCATTGAATCTTTCTCCCACAGTGCAAGAGATTGCAACTTTGTCAGGAGATTGTTTGCCTTGAATGATGGTTGAACAGATTTTGTTAATGGGCACGATGACACCTTCTTCATGAGTATCCTTTTTAGAGAGGATATCGTTAAGAAATTTGAAGTGAGCGGGAAATCTGAGCTGACAATCGACAAAAGGAATGTTGAGTTGCACTTCCATCATCAAAGAGTTGAACTTGTTGCATTCTTGCTCCAATTTGGAAATAATAGTTTCTTCAATTTCGCCTTCCTCTTCTTCTTCCCTTATCGGTGGTACACAAGCTTCCTCCTTTGGTTGGGCTTCCATCTCTTCTTCCTTGGCAGCATCTTCCACAACATACATGTGCATGAGATAGTTTTTGACCACCTCAAGATTCTCCGCAAACTTCTTCAAGTCAATGAGTGGAGGCTCTGGTTCAGGTATGGATTCGGGCCCAGGATCATATTCAGTTGGACTTGATGGTGGTGAGGAAAATAAATGAGCTAGTGGAGAAGGCATGTAAGGTGATGGGCTTGGGACATGTGCAAGTAAAGGTGGGGTGAATTGGTAAGGTTGTGGTAAAATATATGGTGGTGATTCGTCAAGGTGATACAATCCGTAGAGTGCATCAGTTGATGGTGGGATAGAATCAAATGGTGGTGGTGGAGATCTAGGTGGTGAAGGTAGTTGGGTACTTAATCGACAACAATTTAAGTGGAAAATTTTTTCATTGGGGTTATGAGGAAATCGTGAATGGTCATAGGGTGGTGGTTCAAGAGGGGTGAGTAGTGACTGTTGTACTATGGCTGGTACCAAGACAAATAGTCTTCACAGTTGTGGTAGAAAACTAGATGAAATAAGAAAAAAGTCTCAACCCGGTGAGAAGAAGTGACAACAAAATTTGCTATCAATAATGTCAGGAAAGCTTAACAAATAATCAGTTAGTTATTGTTGATCCACACAAAATAAGACATGAAAGGTTAGATTGGTTCTTCTCTGCCGAAGGCCGTCGCTTCAACCACCATTGGCCATTGATTCCAATTCTTTCGCAAGCTGGTGTTGCCATCATTACCATTAGTAACCACCCGTGTTCACCACAGAACTTCATCCACGTCGTTGCTTAGTCACCTACGGCAACCATTGTCCTTTTAGTTAATCAGCACCGTTGCCATCGCCACCGATAACCCCAACCATTGTCATCGTCTTTGTCACCGCATCATCAGGATCATCTTCTCTCCCTCATTTCTCACTCTACTAAATTCTTTCTCTAGACTCCCGTCTCATTCTCCTTAGGTATATATGTGGGTGGAATTTCGTGTGTTTGATAAGAAAGAGAAAAGGAAAAGACAGAACGAGGTTGGCGTATGGGAGGAGGAAAAGAGAGAGAAAGGAAAGTTGGTGTCTTTGGGACGTTTAAGGATTAGGGAGGAGTGTTTGGAATGGAATCTATATTGACAGAATTCTCGCCGTAACGCACATGGGTATAACGGGTATTGGTATCATATTGATGTTATAGTGAACCAAATCGACACCGACGGAATCACCGTCGAACGCGTGAGCCTATTTTAATAGTTATAAGTGTATAAAGTTTTGAATGTTTAAAAATAGTGAAACTAGATAAAAGGCAAGATAATAAAAAAATTGGAGTTATTATCGACAAGTTTTAACGTATAATAGCTGAACATTTATCTATTTAAACTCGTTGTTGGCATCAAGTGGAAGGTAGAAGTTACAATATTTAAAAACACAGACCATCAACATCGAAGATGAAGCTTATTAACATTATCGGTACCCTTTTATTACTAATTACAGCAACAACAACTCCAATTACAGGTGAAGATTTTTAAAAAGTTTGTACATAATGCTATACATATGCTTCTTAGTTTATCTATATTTTTACTGCCTTTTATTTATCAATAATGTTTAACTAGTTGAATTCCCCCGCATGATGCGGCAGAAATTGGGTTTGATTCGGTTTGGTTTGTTATATGAAAAAATTCAAAGCAATAAAGTCAAGATATTCTCAAAAAGATATTGACATGTGTTTTTTATATCGATCGAAAACCATAGAAACAAAAAAAAACATTATATGCCGAAATGATACCGACACGTGTTTTATATCAATTAAAAACCATTTAACCATTAATAGTTTGGTTTATCACAAACTTTTGGGTGGAACGTCAAGAATTTTTTTTAACACACCTACATATTCAATTTGTTTTTTAAGTAAAAAACTTTATGACCAAACTTAAAAGTACCAATTTTTTTAGTTTAAAAATAAAGAACGTTTACTATTTAAAAAAAATTCCCAAAATTATATTGAATTACAATGTAATATAACATATGATAACAAATATGATTATTGTATGTTTTAGGTGACATGAATACGGAGACAAAGATAAATATCGACATATGTGAGGGCTATCTTCAACTACAAGATTGTACAAATGAAGCTTGCAACAATGCATGTCGTGATTGGCATGGAAAATTCGCCAACGGGGAGTGCATACAAGGCACTAATCCTAACAATTGTCATTGCCAATGGTTTTGTACCAAATAGTTTTTTATAATTTATTTATTCGCTATCTCTAATTCTCCAAATATAAATCAGGTGTTTATGTTGGGTGTGTGAAATTTTGAGTTCATACGATATTAAAACAGGTTAACCTTAATTAAATAAGAATACAATTCAAACTGTATTCAAAATAAAATGGCAAAAATACCCACATTACGCAGTGGGGTTTTGGTCGGTATCGGTTTGATACGACAACAGTATCTAGTATAGCAATAGAAAGATATACGACAAAAAAATATTGACACGTATTTATAAAAAGAAATTTACAATCTGTAAATATCACACCCTAGGAAAATCCTACATGAGTCGTGGCCAGGAGAGATCCTTGGTTCATATGTAATCCAATGCCTCTTAAATCACCAACGCGTTTTGGAGCTTAATGTTAGTGGATGAAAGAAGAACTCCACAGCTAAGTGTGCTCCGGTGGGAGAAATACCAGGATGGGTGACCTCATGGGAAGTCTCCACTAGGGCAACCAAAAACAAATCCGCGAGTTCTGGATGCCCTCCCCCCTTGGGGCAAAGCGTACAATATTGGTGGTAAGAGGGGTCGGTTGTTACATATGGTATTAGAGCCACTCATGTGTCGTTCGAGATGCTGGGTCAAACCTTATCAGGGACGATGAGACTCTAACATGGGGTGAATGTCACACCCCACAGTTAAGCGTACTCTGGTGGGAGAAGTATCAGGATGGGTGACCTCCTGTACAGTCTCCACTTGGGCAACTAAAAACAAATTCGTGAGCTCTGGATGGGCAACCCATCGAGGTGGGAGAAGTATTAGGATAGGTGACTGATGTGCGTGGATTTTAAATACTTAAATCTATTTCCTTAAAATAACAAGTTCCCGGCATAAAGGGCAAGAACTTGATGGAAAAGGAAATTAAGTTAAAAACAGTGGTGTCGCACTTTAAAGTTTTAAATTTGTAAAATAAAACGATAAATGCAAGACGTTCTAAACCCACACCATAAGCAAGTGTACCTATCAAGTATACTATAGACACAAGCAAGTACCGAGTATCGAACCCAAAGACACGACTTCCCCTACTCTGTTTTAAGTTGCTTAAATAAAAGTAAAGATAAATGAAAGTTAGAGGAAAAGAAAGTAACCGAGAAGAAGATCAACATCCAAATAAAAGTGTTGCTTGAGGATCCGACTTGTCTTGGCATGAATTAACAGTAAATATTTATTTAAGTGATGTGTCCTAGATGTGCATTACCGCATAACTCTAAAGACGTTTTATATTCTCATTTGTTATTTTGAGGGTCTTCCTGGTCTGGTACGCTCACCTCTCAACAATGAGGGGAGGAATTCCCGAGACTGTGTATACCCAACCCCAAAGAAACCACCTCCCAACGTTGCGATATTGACATCTCATAACTCTATACTTTTATGAATAACTTGCCGGCGGCGGAAGCATGGCCGAACAAGTATTCACTTGATGTCATAGAGTAGTCGTGGTTGGTCTGCACACGCGTATCCTCTACTTAGATTAATTATCTTTTCAAAAAGTGATTGGACTATTACTAATTATGTGGCAATATAGTAATAGAAGAGAATAAAGACCGTTCGCTTCTAACACGGGTTCACCAATTCTTGGTTTGCGCCAAAGCTATCACATAGACCATGAAGCTAAGTCTCATGACGAAGTCTTGGCTTATCACTAGGACCAAGTACAAAAACCGTACCGACCCTAAGTGGGAGTTTGATATCCAAGGATCAAGCCACAAAATGTGAATTCTTCCAAACACAAATGGGCCAATCTCTACATCTGGAGCTAAGGTTAGCTTACAAGTTCTTGAGAGGGTCCGGAGGTTACAGTAAATGTTGAGAAAACGATTGGAAAGAAATAAAGAAAATTGAGGTTTGCGTATGTGTACCTTGCCACGTACACGAATTAATTAGAAACTTTTTGGTTAAAAAAAGACTAAGGAAAGGTAAATTTACATAGTTTATAATTTATAAACTTTATATCAATTATTGAACTTTTACTCATAATATATTTGTGATAATCACCCTTTCATTTGTAAAGGTTATTACAAAAAGATAGGTAATTTGATATGTTTGTGAAAATTGGATTGGTATGTGTTGCCATTTCATGTTGCACATTTATATTTCAAACTTTAACTTTATGTTTCTTAAATAAAATAGATGATTTTTGTATGAAGCTTATACAGTTTTATGCTATTTAAATAATCATCTAGAACTTGATCCCGTGTGCCGTGACGGGGCATGTTGCAAACAGTTTGTGATGTTAAATTGACGATATCGCAAAGGATATACCATCGGAATGCATTTATAAAACAATCATTGTCAAAGAGGCGCTAAGAACAAACAACAAACGCAATATTTTCTTTAGAAATCAAATGATGTTTGTGTATGTGTACCTGTACACGAATTAATTGGAAACTTTTGGGTTAAAAAAAGACTGAGGAAAGGTAAATTTACATAGTTTATAATTTGTAAACTTTATATTGATTATATTGAACTTTTACTCATAATATATTTGTGATAATCACCCTTTCATTTAAAATGTTATTACAGAAAGATAGTGAAAATTGGATTGGTATGTGTTGCCATTTCATGTTGCATATTTATATTTCAAACTTTAAGTTTATGTTTCTTAAATAAAAAAATGATTTTTGTATGAAGCTTATACAGTTTTATGCTATTTAAATAATCATCTAGAACTTGACCCCGTGCGTCGTGACGGGGCATGTTGCAAACAGTTTGTGACGTTAAATTGACGATATCGTAAAGGATATACCATTGGAATGCATTTATAAAACAATCATTGTCAAAGAGGCGCTAAGAACAAACAACAAATGTAATAATTTCTTTAGAAATCGAACGATGTTATGTTACAAAAACATTTTGAATGAAAATCGCTTCCATAAATTGTAAAAATTCGAATCTACAATACATACAACTTGTAAGTATACATGTAGTACTAACATAATACAAATTTCACACAATTATAGATTATCGTAGATAGTGCCACTGCCAAGTCTTATAGACTGCAATAGTAAATGTAATACGGGTGAAACCTAGTCACATGATTCGCGCATAATATCATCTTCCTTTGGTATGGATATTCTGTCTTCGAAGTAGTTATATAGCGAGGTCGTCACGTATTCTCCACCTGGATTATCGCCATTAATGCGTGGATGTCACATATGCTCCACTCGAATTATTATTATTGTAGGCTATGCGTTCTTTAATTGTTAATGCTTGATAAAGCAAATCCAGTCAAAACACGCAACCCTCACATATGCTCCACTTGGATTATAGTCATTAATCTTTAAACATGCAAAACAAATAAGCATTTAAAGAAGTCAAATTAAATGATACAATAGCAAACGAGAAAAAAAAAAATACTCAAACACACTAACCTTAGTCAATGCCTAACGAAGCTCCTGCAACTCATCATTGCTTTTTGCGTTTCTAAACAACGACATCTTGATTTGCTGTCGTTGCAGTGTCTCAAGCTCATGGTTGCTTTTCCGTTCTTGAACAACGACATCCTTTTTATTTGCATTGCGACATCTTTTTTTTTCCCGATGTCCCCTAAAAAGGCTCAGATAAATATCATCATCGCCCAAAGACGAAGACTAATGGCTGCCATTGGAATGTATTTTTCTCCCAAAAACATAACATCAACTAACTTCTTTGGGTGGTCCATGAATTGTTGAAAAAACATCGTTGATCATTTGGAAACCCAAAAAAGCGCAGCCAAAACCATTCATGATTGCCGGGTAAACGTCAAAAATCAAGTAAAATAACCCATGTGTGGTGACCACATATCAACCAAAGATATAAAACAAATTTAGTGATCGTTCAAAAAATAAATTCCAATACAATTTGAAAGCAAAAACCAACCGTGAAAGGTTCAGAGTAAAAAGCAAAAAGAAAAAAAGAAAAAAAGAAACGACACCACCAAGGTTGCAGGGAAGATTGCAACTCATGAAGTGCCATCCATGAACCCTGTCAGACCAAGGCGACAATCGCATCAACTTCACACTCAAAATTGCTAACTTATCATAGCCTCAAAGAAAAGACGCATCACAACAAAAACAACGTTGGTATCTGATGTCGTGGGATTTTAAAGCCAAAAGCCTTGGTGTGTTATCCTTCAAGTTTTAAATTTATAAAATAAGACGATAGTTGTTTATTGTTCTAAAATCCACCAATGAGCAAGTACCGAGTATCGATTCCAATGACATATTTTTACTACTCAACTTTAAGTTGCAAAAATTAAACTAAAGATAAATAAAAGTAAAAGGTAACAAAAGTGACTGAGAAGATAACTGATGTGCCGTAATTTTCACATATAAAACATGCATAATTAGTCTCATAATAGGGAAGAATTGAGCTTACAAATTATTGATTTTAGCTACTTAATCGTTCCTATTTGTATTTTTCAGGAAATTGGAGCTCCAAACCGAAAACAAGTGATTTTCGGGCAAAAACAGCTAAAAAAATGGAGATTCCCGAGGATACGAGACTCACAACATGTTTCCCGTATGTGTAAAGGCCTTTTCGGGACTTAAATGATGATAAAATTGACCTGGAGTTGACCCAGCACGCCCATGCTCACTTGGACAGAGATCACGCACGCTAGAAGAAATGCAGCCAACTTGGGAGACAAGAAATCTTGTTGTGACCACCTGCACACCCGTGCAACCCCTTTGGCACAGCCGTGCCAGACACGAAGTACAGATAGAGCAGATCTGCAGCAACAGAACGTACGTGGGGTAGTGTGCACGCCCGTGCACACCCATTCTGCACGCTCGTGCACCCCCTGGCAGCTCTATAAATAGCAAGCTCACCTCAATCATTTGTCATTCCTTCTTGTGCTTTCTTGGGCCAACTTCCAAGCTTCTTCTAGAGATCTTGGTGTCTTGTGGGAGGCCTTAGGGCCATCCTAACATCCCACCAAGGTTAGGCCTCGTCCTACCTTGATTATCATTGCTAAGAACGGGATCGTAGGAGTAGTTCATGCAATAAACATCGAGGGTCGTGAGATTTGCATTAGATACATAGCTTCAAGATGATGGAAGGCTTGTCTATGAGCAACCATATTCTTGTGTTGATCATTTATTATGATTGTATCTTTCTATCTCCGAACCCATTTTGATTTGTAGACTTTTATTATTAGTAGTAGTAGTTTATATTTAGTTATTTAGTGTGTTATCTTCTTAACTAGACAATATAACATGTTACTAAGGTAGACTTATGTGTTTGTTAAAAGTATTAACCTGGGTTTGTCGGGTGTCACTGATGAACCGGTCGTCACGGGTCATACAAAACCTATTTAACCTAGGTAGCTAGGGTAAGTAGGGTATCGAATCCAGAGGAGCGGGTGGTTAGTGGATATTATTTTAGTTGATTACACGGTGCTTCTTATGAAGATGCTAGAAACTTATGAAGATTTTTGCTTGGTTCATTTAAGAATTTGATTGAAAAGGTTTTTGGTTGTTGTAATAAAACTTGAATTGAAATTATAAAAGTGAAAAGTAATGTGGATTGTAAACAATTTAATTAAAAAGATCACACCCGGGTTTCAACAAATGAAGTCTAAGGTTTTCACAAATGGGTCAAACAAATGTAGTGCAAATGGTGTTAACGGGGTGATTGTTCAATAGGCTTAGGTGTCAAGTTTCATCAACATTCAATAATGGACTAAACTACACTTCATTACCTAGAACATACAACCCTATGTGTGCATTAGAGCAAGAAACCATGTTCATGACATTAGAAATTGGCACAAGATCAATTAACTAAAATGGCTTCAACATAAGATTAATCACAATCTAATACAATAGTTCAAATACACAATCACACAATCAAAAGTTTAAAGAAATACCCAAATGTTAAACCCTAGAACTTCAATTGTTTACTTTCTAGGCATGATACAAAAAGATTAGCCACTCATGACCATGGAGCTTGATTTCATCTTTGATCTCCTTGTCCCTTTTTTCTCCAACTTGCCTCACCCCCTTTTTTCTTATCTCCGAACCTGCGTCCCTATGTGCCTCTCTCCCTTTTGAACGCCGTCAAAAGAAAATATATATATATATCTTTTAATAAAACCCTCCGAGTGTCTTTTTTGTTTGGGCTCCATGGGTTCGTGACCTTGTGTCACATTTTCACTTCTTTTCTTTTTAATTATTATATTATTATTATTATTATTATTATTATTATTATTATTATTATTATTATAAATGGTACTATGACCCCGTGCTCTCGACATGGTTGTTCGGGTCTCGAATATAATTTATATTGTTTTAGCCCCGCTCCATGCGATCATCTACAAAAAATATAAAATAAATAAATTAATAGTAAAAACAACTAAAAAGTAATAAAATATATACAATACTAAAATAATAGAGTACAGCCATAAAACTAATAAAAATACTATCTAATCGACTAAAAAATATACAAAACTAGCAAATAAGCATGATGCGTACAACCGCGCATCAGTCACATTTACTAATTATATGCATTATTAGCTAGACAATATAACAGGTTACTAATTATTATGAAACCGAAATTGTTTGTTTGGTGTTTGTATGCCTTCTTCCCCGTTCATCACAACGATGAAAATGTTTAGGACAATTGTGCACCTGTATTGACATCTAGTCAAGATAGGTGGTGAAACCCAATAGATCTATTCAAATTTTCTCGCAATGTATCCCACATAATAATGGTTTATATTGTAAGGAATTTTGTGATGTGTTTGCGCTAAAGTAAACATGTGATATAAAAGGTTAGATATGATCTAAAATGTTTGTGTTTGTAGCGTGTTTCTACCCAACAAGAAAACAAGTAAAAGGGCTTGTGAAATTCACCTTAGGTTGCATAGTAAGTGATTCCTAAAGTGTTTGTACGAAGATGACCCACTACTGGATACCTATCATACAATAGTCTATAAGTGGTTGTTTATGCCTGTTTTTGTCCATCTGACTTATTATAACAATACAGTGACATGGTTTTAGTTATAAAAAAACTATTTGACTAAGTTGGCCAAGTTTACCTGACGACCCATTGGTGACCCGTTTAGTAAGTTAGGCTAGTTTATATTTGATAAGTCGAGGATATGCAAGTAAACACTTAACATACAATCCTAGTGTTCTAGCATATCAGATAATCATATGCCCTAGCATTTGTCGCGTGTGCCATATGTTCGGGTTTTAAGCATACAACTAATTCTAGCATGATACAACAATAACTCCCCATACATGATCCTATATGCATCCTACAACACATAAAGACATGCAAGTTTCCACTTTTAGTAAGCTATGAACACATTGAACAACTTTCATGCATTAAGTTTTTCACTTTTAGTAAGGTATTTCCATAAACTTCAATTTTAGCAAAACGAAAGTTATAACATGTTTATTTAATCATTTTTAAACATGTTCTATCATTACATCATTCATATCATGTATAGATATCAAGATTGAAATTTATAACATGTTTATTTAATCATTTTTAAACATGTTCTATCATTACATCATTCATATCATGTATAGATATCAAGATTGAAATCCTAAAGTCAACAAATTTCATATATTGCCAGGTTATGAACATCATCAAGTTTCAAACGATTCAAGCATCCAAAACATTTTATTTAACCTAGAACTTAGCTCATCAAAGTTTCCACATCAAGCAACTTTATAATCAAATCATGCATCCTAATGTTTATTGTTAATCTAATCATCATCGCAATACATAACAATCATCAACAATTCAGTTTTATATTTCGAAACCGTTGCATGTCATATATGGACATTATGGTTTGCATGGACATTCACAATTAAAATCATAAAAGTCAAGATTAAGATTAATGGTTATGTTTTACACGCCTAGCCACAACCACCACCACCACTACTTCCTGCCGCTACCACCCACTGACACCCACCACCACTCACTGGCGCTACCACCCACCTTCGTCGCCGCCACCACCACCCACCGCCGTTACCACCACCTTCTCCATTGCCACCCACCACTGCCGTTGCTGCCAGTATCGTCGCAACCCTCTGTCGCCACCAACCGACCGTGGCTGCCACCTTTACAACAGCCACTACCACAGTACCACCACCACTACCCACACTAGGGATGAGCATATAAGGCCGAATACCGATACATTCCTGTCCCGATCCCGTACCGAACTGATACCGAACCGAGGGTGTTCGGTATTGGTATCGGTACCCACATTTAGAGGTTTTCGGTTTCGATATTATCGGTATCGGTACGGGATTGGTACGGTATCGATATTTTAAAGTAAAATACCGATACCATACCGGTGCCGTATCGATACGTACCGTATGTGTTCGTATCGGTATTGGGTTTTGAGAGTTTTCGGTAACGGTTTTTTCGGGATCGGTATCGGTATCGGTTGGTACCGATACCGTCCTGAGCTCATCCCTAACCCACACTACCGCCACCACTGATTTTTTTCTTCATATTTTCGTGCCTACCAAAGAATGTATGTAAACCACACAAATGTTTTTTTGTTGTGAAACATCAGATATAAAGAATCAACCAAAAAATGTTATGTAAATAAAATTTATAAAAGAAATGTATATTATATATTTTGCTGAAAGATGGTTAATTATATTTTTTTTTCCAAAAAGTTGTTAAGACTATAATGGTACATGTAAAAGTTGTAAATGATTTTAAATAATGTTCTTTTTGGTTATTTTACACAAATAAGGCTATGTGTTGTGAAATAATACAAACCCAAGTAAAAAAGTGTTGCCACCTCAAAGAGCCACGTAAGCAAAGGATCAGTAACTAAACCACAAATAACTAGGTGTAGTGAATTAACTAAACATTAACTAATTAATTTAAAAAGGTAAAAACTAAAATTTATTTGATTGGCTGGAAATGGTGGTGGCCCCACATGTTAAACATCTTTCCTCTTTAACGATCATTAACCGTTAACAATGCCTCCAATAACTTAACCGAATAACTAAGGGGCGTAATGCTCATCCTGTTAACACCTGATGTGGCACCCCTTAGTTATTCCACAACGCATGGCCTAAGCCAAACACTTTTTAAATAACAGCTTATTGACTTATTGGTTTTTACCACCACAAAAGCTAATTCAAACACTTTATTAAAAACTCACTATGAGTAAGTCATAAGTCAACAAACACTTTTGACAAAACATAGCACTTTTGGAGTTAGATAAGCAATCTCAAACACCCTCTTAGGGAGGACAATAAAATATTGAAAGTTAATCCTAAAATTAGTAGGTGTTGAAAGTTGTATTGGTAATATGAAAGAGTTTAATTAATTAGTATTTAATTAATTAGTACGAATGTTAAAACCTCTAGTAAAATGACCGCATATCTAGTTAAATTTAATTAGTAGAGATAATGATGTATGATTTGTATTAGATTATAGTTGCTAGAAGTATTTAGGTATGATAAGTATGGGGTCTAGGTTAGTGTTTTTATTTGTCCCTTTCATTGTAAGTTCATTTGTTTGAATAAGAAAGAGTCACGGGTTCGTCTCCACAAATATCTCGTGTCTGTATTTGATCTAATTGTCCTGGCCAACAATTACATACAAAGAAAATGTTTTTTTTTTATTCACTCGTTCCATCTACGTTTTGCTTTCCTATTTAAATACCACAAGAACGACAAGTTAAGAATCATATCAAATAAAGGCTCCTTAGACAACTTCATCGGACCAAAAATGACCTTGTTTAAAAATGTCCACAACACTCATCAACTTGTCTGAATGACCGTCTTCAGAAGAAGTTTTCTTACCTTGGAAGACGGAAACAAGTCCAGAGATGTCATAATCTCCGAAGGATGTATCTAATTTGTTAGAACTCATAGATGGGTGAATATGCAAGCCAACTCATAGATGGGTGAATATGCAAGCCAATTCAAAAACTAAGTGTTTTCTCGGTGAAAAAAGGGTCCAAAGATTCCAACTGATGATTTCGAATAGGAAAAATGGAATTTATTAATACTACCTTTTTGCAGTTGGCCGATAATAATCTCACCCGAGTTTATTCTTTCCACCAGTCTCACCTTTTAGACATTTTGCTCTCAATGCACGTCTCGTTAACTCACACTAACTCTGTTAGCTGAAACTCACAATTCCAGGCGATTATTCACCGGATTTGAAAGAGGGAAGCGAGATGAAGATATTGTTATGTTGAATTGCAGAAATAAGCATGGTTCGATGGTTTAATCATCGGTTCCGGTCATCCCATCCTAGGAGAACATCAACCTACAACCCACAAACCATGCTTATTTTTGTAATTGAAGATACCAATATCTTCGTCTCGATTCCCTCTTTCAAATCCGATGAATAATCATCTAGAATTTTAAGTTTCAGCTAACAGCGTTAGTGTGAGTTAACGAGAGGTGCATTGAGAGTAAAATGTCTGAAAGATAGACTGGTGAAAAGAATAAACTCAAGTGAGATTTTCAAAAATCAGGTGGGTTAAATATACAATTGGAAGGATACCAGAGTTGAAGTTAAAAATTTTGCATGAAACAAACAGGTTTGGGTTAATATAACATTTTAAAGGGTCTAATTTCAATTCTTGATATTTTTATGTAGTTTAATGGATGTATATAGTTAAATAAGGATAAATGAAGGTGGATTAGGGGTAAAGTTGGTCAATAAACTTGTATGAAAGGCGTTTGAAGAAACAATGAGCTATAACTACCTCTAGTAAGGTGATTATGGTGTTGAACTCATGGTTGCTGCTGGGTATAATCTTTTGCATACATTCGTGGCTCCAACCGAACCCGAAAAAAAGGATCAAATGGGCCATACGAAAGGAGACGACTGCTAGGTAATCGGTATGATTCCCAATGTTTAGACACAAAAGTGGTGTTGGCTTGCTGAGTGCCATGGTGCATGCCTATACGAGGAGAGGAGACCTCCTTTATATAGTGCATGCATGGGCCAAACATCACTAACGTATAACCACGACGATGGGCTTGGACTCGGGTTATGGGTTTGCCTCCTTTCGGCCCAATTAGTTAGGATCGACCAAGTAATTAAGATAAGACTGAGTGCAATTAATGCTGAAGAGAGAGAAAGAGTGTACCGCCCTGCCATATGTCCATGTGGGGCAACAGGAGTGACTGCAGGCGTGTGCTTTTTTGACAGTGTCAGTCTGATGTGACGTCTGACGTAAAACTGCATAGTGATCTGCGCAGCATTGTGGTAGCAGGGGGCTGCACCATCACTGTTGGTGGCCAGAGTTGTTGGGCCAACTCTGCCACGCGTCGTCTTCTGAGTGGTCTGCGGAAGACGTGTGCAGAAGGTTGATCCTGCGCGGGAGACACTTCGCGGAGCTTGGTTATCCTCATCTTCCTGTATATCTTTAGTACTCATGGATTGTTCCGTGGAAGTTTTATAATTCTGAGCTATCTTGTGGGGTAGGGTTCTTATCCGTGCCAGGATTTGAGACTATATCCCTTCAGCGTTGATTGTGTTGGACTAACGGGCTAAATAATTAAAAAAATTGTAATAATATTTTAATTTGTCTAACCCAAATATGACTAACTTAACTCATCTATACATATAATAAACCAAGGTCATTTTAATGACATGGCACTCAAAGAGGCATTCTCCTCCTTGAGTGTGCCATGTGTCATCCCATGTGGCATTGAGATATTTTAGGAAAAAAATAATTTAAAAACAAAATTGGATTTTCTCTCTTATATTTCCTCCCATAATTTTTAAACGTTAATATCTTTTATATACGAGATTTTTTAAAGAAAAAAAATTACACCAAATTAACGAGCATTTTATTATCTTTCCAACGAGTATCATAGTGCTATATAAAAAACGGAGAAAAAATGACTATTTTTTGTGTGGTTTCGTTTATACAGGAAAAAAACACAAAGTGTTCAGGTAAATCATTAATCATGTATAGGCTAATTATGTTCAAATCAGTAAATATGAATTCTATTTTCAACATGCGTTAGCATTGGAGTTATACATTGTTTTAGGTTAGATATTAATATTAGAGTTATACATTGTTTAAGGTTAGGCGTTAACATAGGAGATACATTTTTAATTGTTTTAAGTTAGGTGCTACCCGAAGCTTTCCTGCATGTAATTGTAAAGCGCATCATTCTATTTCATATGTAAAATTAATATGTCATATTAGATTTCTCAACCCCGGGACGTTCCCGAGGTATAATCTAGTGTATCTAATATACGAGTAAAATGACTCATCAATAGAATGGTGGATTAATCTGTTTAATCAAACGTTTGTACCATCCACATGTTTATTTTTATTTATTTCTAAATGGAATAAATGAGTGAATTTTTTTAACGGCAAATTTTCTTACACCTTAGTTTTACCTCATCTTGTATTTATATGGATTTAAACTCACAACCTTAAATTTGTAAGAAGGGACACTATATGACTAGGGGTTTTAGGTTTTATACACCTTGTGACTTCACATTCTGGGTTATGTGGTAGTCTTCTATTAATGTGTGATGTGAATCAAAGTGTATACTTTCTAATTAAAGAGTATGATTCCTAAATACCTACCACTAAAGGTCATCAAAATAAAATAAGTGAGTTTAACAATCTTAGAACATGCTAAATGAACATCATAATAAGGTCAACTCCATTAAAGTTGAACTTTTTCATTTTCTGTGGACTATATCACTCAACGTTTCAAACCTCCCATAGATACACACGTATCTCTATATCTATACCTATATATATCTAAAAACGGTGGCAGTAAGGATGTTTGCAAAAACAATGGGCATCCACTTCTTTACAATCCTAGTTTCACAAAACCAAAACCTCTTTCAAAACCAGCTGCTCTACCACTTGTCCCACCCATATCTTTTATATCTCCCCACCCTTCCACCTTCACATCCCTACCCCAAAAACAACACCAAAGTTTCAGTTTCCATCTTTTTAAAGATTCTAATATCTTGGTCTTTTTCTTCACATCATTTCAATCAGTTCTTGACCACATTTCTACCCAAAATAACAACAAATTTTTAATCTTTTTCAGATTTTAATTTCTGGGTCTCAAAATTTAATCTTTATCAGTTTTTAAATCTTTTTTAAGATTTTAAATTCTGGGTATTAATCTACTCATCATTTCAGTTTGTGGGTACATCTCAAAATTTAATCTTTATCAGTTTTTACTAAATTTCACCAAAAATAATAATAAATTTTCAATCTTTTTAAAATTCTAGCTTCTGGGTATTAATCTACACACCATTTCAGAAAGTGGGTACATCTCAAAATTTAATCTTGATAAGTTTATAAAAATCTTGTTCTAATGGAAAACAATGGCATGTTTTCCAACACATTAGGCCTTGAAATGTCATTAAGCCACCATCACAACCACCACAACTTCCTCCACCAGCAACCACCGTTCACCACCGCAGCAAAGCCAGGCACCGATGAAGAAGAGCCTCATAATAATAATAATAATAATCCGGCGACCACTGATGACAGTGGTGGAGATGGCAAGTTAAGAAAAGGGTCACCTTGGCAGAGGATGAAGTGGACAGATAATATGGTTAGGTTGTTGATTATGGTGGTTTTTTATGTTGGAGATGAGGCTAGCTCAGACCAAGTTCCGGTGGCTGACACGGCGGTGAGGAGGAAGGGTGGGGGTGGTGGGGGTGGGGGTGGGGTGATGCAGAAGAAAGGGAAGTGGAAGTCAGTGTCTATGGCTATGATGGAGAGAGGTTTTTATGTGTCACCACAACAATGTGAGGATAAGTTTAATGATTTGAATAAAAGATATAAAAGGGTTAATGATATATTAGGGAAAGGGACTGCTTGTAAAGTTGTGGAGAATCAAAGTTTGCTTGAAACAATGGATCATATACCGGTTAAGTTGAAGGAAGAAGTGAAGAAGTTGTTGAATTCTAAGCATTTGTTTTTTAGGGAAATGTGTGCTTATCATAATAGTTGTGGTGGAGGTGGTGGGGGGGGGTGGGGGTGGGGGTGGTTCGGGTCATCATTCTTCGCCGTCCGAGGTTGGGACGGCGGAGCGAAATTCGCACCAACGAGCGAATTGCGTGCATTCGAATGGGGACGAGGATGAGGACGAGGACGAGGAGGGGGATGAGGAAAACGACGAAGAGGGGGACCGAGATGAGGAGGAGGAGGATGAGTTTAGCACGCGAAAACGAGCTAGAACGATGGAAAACGACGATGTAATGCGCTTATTTAACGGCGAATTGAGTTCGGTGGTTCAAGATTTGACAAAGAGTGTGTGGGAAAAGAGGCAATGGATGAAGGTGAAGATGATGCAATTGGAGGAACAAAGGGTTGGGTATCAAGGGGAATCATATGAGTTGGAGAAAAGGAGGTCAAAGTGGTTGAAGTTTAGTTATAGTAAGGAAAGAGAGATGGAGGTAGAGAAGTTGAAGAATGAAAGAATGAAGCTTGAGAATGAGAGAATGGTGCTTTTGTTGAGGCAAAAAGAAATGGAGTTGGTTGATCATCAACAACAATATTCATCAAATGTTCATAAGAGGACTAGTGATCCATCTTCCATTAATGGTTGATTTTGTTTCTTTTAATGTTTTTGTGTATATACAAGTTGTTTTAGAAATGTGTTTGTTGTTTGTTTGTTTCAATTTTGCTTCTTATGAATATTAAAGCTATAAGGGATAAATTTATAACCTAACTAGCCTTAAATCACCTAATGAACTTGGAACTATATAATCGTGTAATGCATTTGAGTAATTTTTTTTAACGGCTAAATTTTATCATCCATGAGATTTAAACTCTTCATTAGGAAAGACAAAGCCTTGTCCAACACCGTGATACTCACTGATACAATTAGACCAAATACCCTTTGGTAATGCATTTGTATACTTAGCTAATGAGCTTGAACCGGTACACCATATAATCATGTAATGCATTTGTATACTGAGAATCATGTAACACAATTGTAGATGCAATACGATTACATTTGCAGATGCAATACAATAAGAATCGCGTAACACGTTTATAGCATTAAATCATACTTGGCTTTACACATTGAAATTGAACCAAAGACCTTGAAATCTATATATTCCTAAATGCTTAGCATTTACCAATAGATCACCAACCTTAATTGGCGAAGCTTTGTAGTAGAGTAAATTTACGTATTTTTGTATGAAAATTTTATACGCATTGAATTCTGGCCCTCCGTTTTAAAGGACTTGTGACTTTCGGCCCCATGAAAAAAAAAATCAAGTTCCAAAACTAACAACCCTATTTGGTTTTTACACATTGTTTTTGGTTCACTGTTTTGCAATTTTGTTTCATATGAGTATTAAAGCACAACACATGAAACTTCCACTGTCTTGATTTCAAGAACATGTCATTTTCTACATGGTCCATCTTCTATCATTGTTTTTTTTGTTTGATTTGGTTTCCATACAAAACATCATGTGGGGGAATCAAACATAAACAAGACTTTCAAACTATGTACGAAGGTTTTCTTCAAATAAATTATCTATCTATTAATTATTAATTATTAATATATATATAAAAGAATTGAACGTTGCTGACGTGGCGTGTAATGGTGGCTTCAACATCTCCATGAAACTGCCACGTGGCATCATAATTGAAAGATTTTAGTGATTTTGAATTATTTCAATTTTTTAATAAAAAAAAAAGAAAAAGATAAAACACTAAAATAGATTGAGTTATTTTAGAAAAAAAATAATTTAAAAACAAATTTAAATTTCTCTCTCTCATATTTCTTCCCATAATTTTTAAACGTTAATATCTTTTATATACGAGATTTTTTAAAGAAAAAAATTACACCAAATTAACGAGCGTTTTATTATCTTTCCAACGAGTACCATAGTGCTATATAAAAAACGGAGAAAAAAAAGACTATTTTTGTGGGGTTTCGTTCATGCAGGAAAAAAAAAACACAAAGTGTTCAGGTTATTCATTAATCATGTTTTTTATTTTAAACCAGCTTCTTATCTACGATGTTGAAATTCAGCCCAATCGTCATGCTATCATTGAAATTTTACTCTTCTAAAGATGGATAAGTATACTTCATCAAGATAAGCTAGGAGAAAGAATCGTGTAACACTGCAACACATGGTGTCACCTTATAGCAAGGTTATTTTTTTATTTATTTAATTACAAGAGTACTAATTATTACTATTAGTATTAGTATTATTAGAATGATTATATTTTTCAATCCCGGGACCCTCCCGGGGTAATAAGCTAGTAATCCTATTTGTTTTTCAACGACTTAGAAAGTGGGCATAATTTTAGAAAATGAATCAAGAATTTAGAATTATAATTGATCATCATAAAAGTTAACAAACTCTATAATAAATGTAGACCAAATTTTGTATTCACAAAACGACGTCGTATGAAGTTCAAACTTTGAAAAAAGATAAATCACGCCCAGTGGGACTCGAACCCACAATCGCCTGATTAGAAGTCAGACGCCTTATCCATTAGGCCATGGGCGCTTCTTGTTTTGTTTCAACAATAGTGGTTCTTAAAGACACTTCATTCTTTTGTCAAATTATATATTTCTTGACAGTTAAATATATTAAATTCGACAGAAAATATAAAGATATCCGGATTCATTTAAGGTATGAGGTTTAGAAGTTTCTTCATGCAATCTTTATCCAAGTATTTTAAGTGAAGCTGATTTAAACATTATATATTGAGAAAAGGTTCTTTGTGTGAAGGATTAGCTCACCTTAATACATTTCCAACACACATATCTGATCGAAAGAAGGAAAAGTGAGCAACTAGCCGCAATAGCGTCTTTAAGAACTATGTTTTTTTTTTTTTTCTTAGCGACTCTTTTTTGTGGGTCAATTTCAGCTTATAAATCTCATGTCAATTGTAACGTCTTGTGATTTCTTTTCGCTACCATGTATGATTCGTTATTTCAACCAAATTAAGGAATTCTAGTTCTAGATTTACACTGGACCTACGTTTGCAACATGTATGTTCATCCTTTTGAGTTTGATTCAGTTACAAGCTATGCACCAGAAGTTATATTTAGTTTTGTCAAAAATCATGGTAACATTAGTGATATTTCAAGATCAATACAGAAAGAACCACACAAAGTGTTGTTTACAAATTTCTCACTAGAATCTCTAAACCCAACCCTAACAGATCATTGTTAAGATGATCTGCAAATACACTAAACAAGCTAATAATAAGAAGATTACAAATCAAACCCTAAAACTCTTGTTTACAGAGAAACACTAGGTGAGAGACTCTAAGAATGTGTCTTGAGAGATAAATATCAAGTTAGAAAAAGTGCCAGTTCTGAAGAGAAACTTGATGTTTTATACTTGAGTCATTTAAGTTCCACCGACTTAAGCCACTTGGGTTGAGGCGATTTTTGGGATGAGCAATGCTAAAGCCCACGAACCTTCTGAATCCTTCTTAAGCCCTACGAACAGCTTTGCCTTCAATCAGCCCACTAGACGTTCAGCTACTAAGCCCACTAGACGTTCAGCTTCTAAGCCCATCAACACGAGTCTGCATCCTGCAAACACACTTATGCAATATGATAAAATACATTGTAAATTGTAACTAACAAGTAATAAAATTGATATTGGAGTACTATTATTTTCAACACCCCCCCACAATTTTATTACTTAAACATGTCAAACATCTTAATCAATTCACACTTCCTGACATGTTGACGTGTAAACAATCCCTTTAGTAAAGATAAATATTTATAGAAGCCAAATCCCAAGGATATAAACCTATTTAAACCCAGGGTCAGCCTTGATGATCATCGGACTTTATTATTCAACTAAATGCCCATTATTCTCCAATAGCCCATTAGATGCTATCCAATCCAGACTTGCAAAATTTGATGATCTGTTGGTAATCTATTTGTAAAAAAACATCTCTCAATTTGTAATTTTGAACTTGATTTTTAATAATATTTAAACCTTTCCTTCCAGAACAAAGTCCAAAGGAAAACTGGTTAAAAAAGAAACAAGACTAAAGATATATGTTAACTTCCCTGTCAAAGATTCTATTTCCACATCCTCTTGCACCTTATTTCAATGCACAAAAAAACATATCAAACATAACTTTCCATGACAACGTTTTTACTTGTCTTGTTGAAAAAACTTGTCAATGTAATATGTTGAACAACCATTTTAACAAGAACTTTAATCTTTGAACCAAACCACAAACTTTGATCTTTACAAGAAGATTTACTTCACAAAATCCTTTGAAATAACAATAGACTCAAAAATTTAAAACATTAAACGATCTAACAGGAACAAAACGATCTAACATGAAAAGACCAATGACACCCTAGATCTTAATGTTTATGGAGAAAGAAAACTCAAAAAAACGAGAGAGAGAGATACGAATGAAGAAAATATCCCAACAACAACTATAATGAGTCTCTCATATCAGATGATTAACACAATGATTTGATACTCGATAGCTCTCTACAACATAACTAGATCTACGAACTAACATGAACAAAGATCATCAACTAGATGGTCAAAAACACTAGAACAGATCTAGACTTAGGGGTGTGAACGAAAGACACTAAAGAGAACGAGCAAGAGAGACATAGATGAATGTAAATTGTGTTTTTAGAAATGTATGCATTTAGTTAACAATCATCTCTCAATATAGAGCTGCAGTATTAAAACCATTAACTTTCAACATATGGCTTAGAAAATACAACTTTTAATTTGAAAAATCATAAGATTCTTTGACAATTGTAGAAAACATATTTCGAACAGCATATTTCTAACAAGAAGCAATAATCACATGATTCTTAGATGATATCACAAACACTTGCAACTAAACAATGAATGGAAACAAGTTAGAGAAAAATTTTCTAAATAACATAAAAAACCATGTGAGCATATACTTGTATCAGATTTATAATCTAATAAAAAAGGAATTACACAATTCCAAACAACTATCAGATACAACACTGATCAGACAAAGAATGAAGAACCACACAGTTCTATCACAATACCAAAAACATATATGGTATAACAAGAAGAATCATATGACTTTTAAACTAGCGAATGAACTTTAAATCCACTACGCATATACAAAACAAGTCATAAGACACACCAACTTCCTGTAACATCACAGGAAAAAGAAATCAGAAGAACAAATTCTGATTAGAACCAAGAAACAATCATGTGATTTTATAAAACTACCAGAAACATAACTGATAATAGAATAAACAAAAAAAACCACATGACGTTTAAGACAATACTTTCCAGAGATTCTTAACTTTCACTTCACCAATTTTTCGGCAAAAAAACCATTTAATTGAATAATAGACTTTAAATCTACATCCAAAAAAACAAAACCATATAAGCAACTAAACATGTCAGAAATTATATTTTTGCTTAAATGAACCTTGTTTACAATCTCTCCTCTAACCTCTACGGTTCAGACCACCAACAAGTTGATCTAACATTAACACCAACACGATCTAACGGATTACATAAACCTACACATGCAGATGTTTATTCAAGAATCCTAGATCTAGTGCGAAAACCAGAGATTACAATAGAAGAGATACACAAATTGAAACACACAGGTTGCCAAAGCAAGCACCATGTTTCAATACCAGAATTATCAGCCAAAGACATCTAATTGAATAAGAAAAATCATACAATTTTACAATTAGAAAGACATCCCACAAAGGAGTAAACAAGGCTGAGAAAAAACATGTAAAGACATGAGAAGAACTTAAAGACTAATTTGCATTGATCAAAAACTTTTACAACTTTACAAGAAACATATCAATAGAAAACTTGTAAAGAACATAAAGACTAATTTGAATCAATTCGCAAAACTTTTACAACTTCACAACCAATACTCAACAAATATTGAATCACAAGATTCAACACACAAGTCTCATAACAATAAGAATTATTAGATAATATTATTAGACTAGGTATTATTAGTATGAGCCCACGGGCTCAATTAGGTTCCTAGGGTTTAATGTGATCTCTATATATTGTAACCTAATCATTTAGTATTATTCAGTATTTTTACCATTTAACATGGTATCAGAGCTTTAAGGTTCTGTTCCTTCTTCTTCTTTCCGCACCACTGGAAAAATACAAACCCTAGCCGTCACCACCGAGTTCAAACCTTAGACAGGGCGGCGTGCCTTTACCGCCGCCGCCCCTGTCCCACCTTCGTTTTTCAATATTTTTTTTCTACTTTCAGTTTCCCGGTTAAATAAAGCTTCGTGATCGATCCATGCTTTCTAAATCCTTTTTTTTTTTCAAGACAATATTACTTCTCAATGTAGCCACCATCAAAACCACACCGTACCTTTAATGGCCGCAATTTTCTATTGAAGGATTGATATCGTGGTAGTTTATACCTTCTGCTCGCACAAAAGGACAAAATCCTTGAACCCAAGTATTCATGGATCGCATAAAATTTATTTTGAATTAATTTTTGTTCTCAAAACAAAAGCTGAAGCAAGTGCCGCTCATCTACGCAAGACATGGATCGAATTAATTTGTCTTTTGTTTTGCAATGTTACGGTTTTCTATTGCTAATAAGAAAAAGTCTTTTGATGATGCCACGATACCATCTCAGTCGGACAGCCGCCATGCCACCAACCTATCGTATTCCTCAAGCGTTCTTTGCTGCAACGTCGCTGCTTCTGTTTTGCTTTTATCTCTGCCTCTGTTTTGCTTTTAATTTGTCTTGGTTCACCACATATTGGACTACGGTCCTTATCATTGCCGCCGACTTCGGTCCGCCGCTCATTGGACTTCGGTCCTCGTCACGCCGCCTGCAGGACTACGGTCCGCCGCCGCGCTGATAATAGTTAGATTTCTACCCACCACTGCCGCGCCGCCGCATTGCACAAGTCTTGTAGGATTACATGATCCGTCATTGAAGACTATGGATGGCAAAATATGGATGTGTTGACAAAAGTTTGGATTTCTCGAGTCGATCGAAGCACGTTTATCATATTATTATTGTTTTATGTTTTTGTTTTAACAGTCTAAGCTTCTAGTTTTTCTTCCGCTACGACTGCGGGGGAGTATTAGATAATATTATTAGACTAGGTATTATTAGTATGAGCCCACGGGCTCAATTAGGTTCCTAGGGTTTAATGTGATCTCTATATATTGTAACCTAATCATTTAGTATTATTCAGTATTTTTACCATTTAACAAGAATCATAAATCATATGACTCCATCAGACTATAAAGACACAGCCAGACAAACACTGATTTGAACACAAAATCACACGATTTGCAACCAGAAAATCTCACAAGAGACAACATACACGGCTGTTAAAAAAATACAATCTTGACATCAACTAGTTAAGATATGTCTACCACACGGTAACACTAACCAGAAAACAAGATTCAACACATGACATACACGTCAAACACAACCAACACGATACACGTTTAATCAATATACGGTTAAAACCGATATTAAAAAACAAGAACCACATGATACCACAATGTTATCAGAACCATATCTGGTACAAACAAAGTCACACGACTTTATAAAACTTCAGAACAATGCCTGAAAAAGAACTCATGTAAAATGTGTAAAGAACATGTAGACTCATTTGATTTTATCAAAAAAACTTTTACATGTCTTAACATCTGAATACAAAAAATATGAATCACAAGATTCAAGAAATGATAGTAACAAGAAGTACATATTTCCAGACGAGACAAATTTCACACTTTTTCAACTAGAAAATATTTTTCACACAAGAAGAAAAACAACACACTATTGACAAAAACATTAAGATACAATCTTGATCAAACACTACTGCTTAAATTTATGAGCCCCACTGACACAAGGATCAACAACCAGAAACAAACTTTTAGTAAGAACTCCTTTTAAAACATACAAGATATTATAATCATGTAATAAAACATGAGGATCAAGAATTCAATCTTGAAACAAAGAATGTGTTAGATTTGAAAATATAAGCACAGTTTGGAGTTCGGACTAAGCACCTTTTAAAAAAAAAACTCACCCAATAATAAAAAACTTATTGATTGCATACATCATCATTCAATAAGAAACACAACTTAGTTAGGAAAAGACAACACCACACGGTTTCAAGACTTGGTCACCAAACAAATAATAATAATATGTCAAAATTTGTTAATCCATACATGTCAAAACTGATGACATATGAACTACAAAGAACCAATATTGATGATATCCCCACCTCAATCTTGGTTAAGAAACTCATTTATTATTATTGTTAGTGTTTTAAATTGTTTTCAAGTTAGCATACCAGACACCAACAACCAAAAAACACTTATGTCATTAAACCATAAAAACAACCATCAACTAAACATTTGTTTTTTTCAAAATAGAGCTACTCAAAAATTGACGACAAAGTCGTACTCCATATTCTTAAAAAAACGATGACACATTAACAAAACCTTCCATAACTCGCATCACTTAATTTTTTTTTCTCAACAAGTAATAAGAAATGCAAACATGAAAAAAAACTAGCCACCATAAAATAGAATCACAAGCACACAGTTGGCATAATCTTGATTAATACAAGCAATAGGTATTTACCAAGACAAACAAGGCCAAAACAATGACCAGATCTAGAACATTTTACCACACAAAACAATGCAATAGCAGACAATCTTGCAAGCCAAATGATCATAATACAAAACTTATACAGTTTAATAAATTTATATCATAAAGTATGCAAGAATGCAACACACTGCACATTACAAAGTCAAGAACACATTGTCAAATCCTACGGGCAGAATTTTAAAAGATTTCGAAAAAATAACTTAAATATCTCTAGCAACCATTAGAAAAGAAAAAAACTAACAGTGCGATTAAAGGCAACACACGTTTAAACAAGCAGTAGACTTAATTTTGGCAGAGAATAATCAGTGTACACATCAATTTTGGTGATAAAAAACCTCGTTAACTGATCAAATGGAAGACGAAAAATCACAACATTTTTGCACTATGAAGGATTTCATTTATCGAGAACCCCTAATCAACACCAGAATTGAATATACAACAACTAATCAAACAAGAATGCACCAAAAAAATGCAACACCTAAGACAGGGTGTGGCTCTCCCTGTAACATCAATCCGGTACCCCTAACCCGGTCAGGATGCCTAACAAAATATTAATTGTGATAAACAAAAAACAATAAAGATGAAAAGATCTCACAATCAGTCCACCCAAGTTAGGGCCTCCTTCCAGCAAGTCAAGGATTCTAACCTTAAGTTAGGGTTACAATCCAAAACACGATAACAGAACAACATCCTAGACAACACCACGAACTACCGTGAGTCTGATGTTAACCAATCACTCCAAGATCTTAACCAGGCCGCCAAGAATACCAGATAGAAGAAACAATCAATGTATCTACTCACACGAATACAACAAATCTGATGATTAGACTGGATCTATTCGGCCACAACAAGATCTGAAAACACACAAACCCTAGATAGCAGCGGAAAAGGAAAAGAAACCCAAAATCAGAGCGATGGCTCTGATACCATGTCAAAAATCATGGTAACATTAGTGATATTTCAAGATCAATACAGAAAGAACCACACAAAGTGTTGTTTACAAATTTCTCACTAGAATCTCTAAACCCAACCCTAACAGATCATTGTTAAGATGATCTGCAAATACACTAAACAAGCTAATAATAAGAAGATTACAAATCAAACCCTAAAACTCTTGTTTACAGAGAAACACTAGGTGAGAGACTCTAAGAATGTGTCTTGAGAGATAAATATCAAGTTAGAAAAAGTGCCAGTTCTGAAGAGAAACTTGATGTTTTATACTTGAGTCATTTAAGTTCCACCGACTTAAGCCACTTGGGTTGAGGCGATTTTTGGGCTGAGCAATGCTAAAGCCCACGAACCTTCTGAATCCTTCTTAAGCCCACGAACAGCTTTGCCTTCAATCAGCCCACTAGACGTTCAGCTACTAAGCCCACTAGACGTTCAGCTTCTAAGCCCATCAACACGAGTCTGCATCCTGCAAACACACTTATGCAATATGATAAAATACATTGTAAATTGTAACTAACAAGTAATAAAATTGATATTGGAGTACTATTATTTTCAACAAGTTTCAGGCTCATGATCTAAAAATTGCACGTTAAAATTCTGAACCCACCTCAAGGTATGTTTGGCAAGGAGCTTTTAAGAGCTTTTAGGAGCTTCAAGCTTCAAGCTTTTAAGAAAAAGCTCCTACTCAATAAAAAGCCTTGTTTGGTTGAAGGAGCTGGAAGCTTTTAGGTTGGAGAAAAAGCTCTATAGTGAAAAGCTACTAGTACTAGCGTTTAAGAAAAAGCTCCTACTAGCTACAAGCTTTTAATGAGTAAATGACATAAATACCCATTCTATTTTAAAAATAAAATAAAAACCTTCCTTACAAGCTTTTAATTATGCCCATTTTGGTCATTTTATATATTTTATTAAAAGCTCCAGCTACTCTGCCAAACACCAAAATATATTTAAAAAGCTTCCAGCTACCAGCTTCCAGCTTGCAGCTACCAGCTTTCAGCTTTCAGCTTCCAGCCACCAGCTAGTTTTGCCAAACATACCCTTAGAGTACTCAATAACGAATTCTAGTAAACGATAACTTTGGATAGTATTACTTGATTCATTTAAGAGAAGGAAGACTTCCGCATCATACAGCTCCATCCCGAGCTTCTGACGTCGGCATTATCATTAGACCACACTATCTATGCATGTATTTTTAGCCTAGACTCTAGAATCTTTTGCTTCTCGAGTAACCCCCGTGATGTGGTAAGGGGGGATATTAGGGGAAATCAACGCATGCCTAAGTGCTCTTAGAGTGTATAAACCTGCGGTGATTTCTTTTTGAATAGATTCCAGTTTATATGTGGAAATCTAGAATGAAATATAGAATAAAGCGTCATTATGATTCAGTGCATATTAATACCGTTCACAACGAATTCAATATCCAAACATAGCTGCTCATGTGAAAGAAGACTTGTCGAAAATGATCTATTTTCAAGTGAATGAGCGTAGAAAGATAGAGAATGTTTTTGAGACACACCATTTTGTTGAAGTACAATGCCCATTTTCATCATTTTAAAATGGCATGAAACCAGCCATCTGCGGAGATTCCCCTACAAAGAGCCAGATGAGGGGGGACCCTCACGTCCGGTGCTTTTGCACGCGTGTGAACCAACCCAACAAACAAGAAAACAATACCTCTCGGGGCATCTGAGAATGATTCGAGTCGTATGAAGGGAAACTCACGTACAGTTTCTTTTTTTCTTTTTGGATTCGCAAAGAGTAGCTCCTTACAATGTTCATGACCAATCAGATCCTGACGTGCCAGTAGGTACCAGAGGAGATCGCTATGATTGTTACAGTATTCGTATAAAAAAGATGTGCAGATTCCAGTATTCGGCCCATTTTTTTTTTTTTTGACGATTCCCCAAGTTGTCAGAATCTCTGGTTCGATCAGGACCAAGAGTCCCGCAGGGCTTCCGCAACAGCCTCCCCCCTCTTCCCGGTCAAGATAGATGGGAAGGAGCCCTATCACTATTAAGTTTTGGGAACACAAAATCGAGATTTTCATCGCTTGAACATGTGTCCTCATTTTGGGTCTAAAATAGCGTTTATACCCGAAACCCATTTCCATGCCTATGTTTTTCCAGGTATAATCAAAACCGACTTTAAATCGAACTTATCTAAGGTTAACACTTGAGCACAAAACATGCTATTAAATTACATCAAATCCAGGATAAAACCAGAAACAGGTTTTTATTCAAAATCTTGATCAGCCATTTAATATATAGACGGAGAGGGCATAAATAAATTAATTGTATCAGAACCTAGATTCTGTAGAACCAAAAATCGCCCCAACCCGAAATGTCAAACGTGTTCCCAAAAAATCATGGCGTAAAGTTAACATCAAAATGTCGTAAAATGTTGTGAGCACATGGTTTCTAGTCTTCAAGCTCGATGATTTTCACGACAGATGCATCTCCAACCTTTTGGCAGATCACAACACGATCGTGTGACTTGATCACTCCGAGGCTTTTCCATGATCCAGTGCAACTTTCAGTACTGATTCATTTGTTGCACTAGTAGATTCAGCCTGTCAATACAAAAGTTAGTTTACATGATATTATGGGAATTCAGGGGGTGTTTGATTCATTTGTTGCACTAGTAAAATTACCAATTTACCCTCTGTTAATCTAGTTTTGAGGCTTTTACCCTCACATCCAAACACTGTCAATGGAAATTATTTCTTATACATGAAAAAAAAATGTTTTACTGGATAACCATATTCTACTTCTAATTATCTGATTATTATAATTAGTTTCATAATAATCACAATTAAAAATTAAAATTAATTATTAATAGGTAAAGTTATATTTACTGATTTAACTTTAACCTAATTTGAACTTCTACAGTTCTACTTCATTTAACAAAACCTCTTTTTTACAACAATTCAATAATCTCTATGACTACAACTGATAATGTGATTTAGGTTGTAATCACTTTCAAAGCGCAAATCCAAACAACCCGATTAGTGGATTTATAAAATCAATCAAAACTTACGGGATGACGAGGGTCAGCAAGCATGGGGAAAAGACCTCTGACGATAAGTGATTGCCTTGCCTGATCATTCAATTGATAGATAAATAAAGGAGTTGGTTTTATATAAAATAAAAGCGAAGTAAAAATTCAAGGGAATAAAATAAACCTCAAATGCGCCACTAAAGCTCCAACGTAATTGATTAGTCTTTAGTCGAGGAATAACAACTGATAGAACCGGCATTGTTGGCCGATACTTAGCAATCAATCTGCATTTGGAAAGGTTAAAAGGACTTGCTTTTAAGCAAACTAGAATTTATTTTATCCACTGAAATGCCATCAATCAAACAATCATAGTATCACACATACCTTGCAGCCCTTCCAGAAGAAGTGAAGCAAATAATAACAGAAGCCTTCACCTTAATGGCCGCACGAACCTAAAATACACATTAAATAGACTGATCAAAATTGATTCCAAACAAGTCATTGGTTCTCCAACGTATTTGGATTTATAGAGAAAATATTATGAAAAATAATGAAAAAAGTTGATACCGCAGATGAGGCAATTGATTCCAAATGAGTCATTGGTTCTCAACATATTTGACGGTTTTCTTGAAAATAAAGATCTTGGTTGAAAACCTTTTCTGCCTGCAAGTGATATCCAAGTGAGTATTAATTTAAACACACTCGACACTTCGGATTAAAAAGATTTTTTATATAATTATAGGTGTTAATATGTTTTAAATAATTTATTGATATACAGAAAATATTGATATAAATCATAGAGAAGAATCTACTATATGTTTATATCTTAATAATTCAATAATATATAGAATGCCAATACTCAAAAACTGATTATATTTTTACCCGGCAACATGTTTTGTTACATTTATCTATCTAATCTTTGATTATTTGAAACACATGATCTATCTTCAAAGCAAAATCCCAAACACCATGGAGAATGACATTTACCTCAGCACAAATTTTACCAACAATAGATATTGTTTCGACAGGGTATAATCCACGTAGAGTCTCAGCACCAAGAAGGATTGCATCACTTCCTGCAAAAATGTGATGATTTATAAGGAAACTGACATGTTAACATATCAATTCATAGCAATTTAAAACAGTAACTTACCGTCTAGCACAGCATTAGCAACATCGGTTGCTTCTGCACGAGTTGGTCTTAAATTGTCAGTCATGCTATCCACGACACGAGTAACCACTGCTGGTTTTTCCAGCCATGTTACACTTGTAAAGAGCAGCCTTTTGAAATAAAAACACCTGCCAACGTCATATTGGTCGGATTCAGCCCAAAAAGATACAAAATTTTATATTTTTGGTTGCCCTGAAAAAAAGGAAATATATACCTTTTCTGGTGGGAGATCAATGCCAAGATTTCCACGTGAAAGGATGATACCATCTGCCTCTTGTAAAATCTCATCAAAGTGCGTAAGTCCCTCCACATTTTCAATTTTTGCAAATATTTGAGTTTGACTAAGATCGCCAAGCTTGGAAAGATATTCACGTGCCTGAGATTGCACATCAAAAATATTGAAATGACCAGATAAAATAAAGTGGAAGGGATTCGTAAAAAAAACAAAAAAAAAAAAAGAAATAAAGGCAAATCCGTAATACAACACTTACTTCACGAACGTCTTGTGCATGGCGTGTGTATGACAATGAAAGGAAGTCAATTTTGTTTGCAACACCCCAAGTGCTAATGTTCTGAAACAAAAGATAAAAATCAGCAATAGACTTTAAACATCATCCCTATTACATTTTACAAAGCCAGACCATCTTATTAATAATCTAGTTAGTAAAAAACATGATTTGCTCACAAAAAAGGGTTAAACCAGTTAAACCTCTATCGAAACCTAATGATGAACCAACAAGAATTTAATGTGCACAAGTACAGTAACTATAAAGATACAAGTAAATCTCATGTGCATATACAAATACAATGTGTATAAGTGACAGAAACCTTTTAATGAAAAATGAGCACATACGTAAGGTCTAAAAACTCTTCTCATTATTTGATACTTCGATTACAGTTAAACTACAGGAAGATCATAATTTATTGGTTTGTTGACAAACAACATATCCTAATTCTTAAAGGGTGCAACGATATAGAATCACTCAATCAGACCCCTCCCAAGGAGCTGATAATAACACTATTAATAGCAAAAGAAATCCATAACCATTCAAAGACAACAAATAATGGAAGGGCATAAATCTCAATAATTTGAACTAAAACTATATGAGCACTCACCTCTTTGTCTTTTTCAGTGAGAGTAGGCAGATCAATATGAATTTGTGAGGCATGGAGAGTGAACAAGGCACCCGGCAAGAGTTGCAGAATTCTTTATCTTGCAGTCAACATCATCCCCGTTCACGTTATCAACCTGAATCAGTCGACACAAATCATACTTGGTTTCCTTAACAACTTTATGCTTGCAATTTTTTATTTTCATTGTTAATTTATTCTATAATATAGGATGTGAATTGGTAGAAAAGCACATGTTACATCAATCATGTACAGCACTTTTACATGTGCATATCCACATCTACTTTATTCCCAAGCAAAACTTAAAACCAGCCTAGATGACCAAAAGAGACAATCTTTTTCAAATACATAATTAAAAAAAAATCTTACCTCCAACCAAACAGAGGTGGTTTCACTTCCTGTGAACAAGTATTGACCAACAAAAATGGTGTCTCCCTTCTTAACAGCCTGAAAATATCACATATACAGTCTCGTAAGCATATAGGCGCCACTAAAAACCTAAAACAGATTCCGAATTAACTCGAAGCACAAGTCCACATAGGCATTATATAGAGCACACAGCATGTAAAAGTTCTAGAAATTTTACGACTTCTTTGGCGAATCATCAACATTAGATGAAAATTCCAGCTTAAACATAAAACATTTTAGAAGCACTTAAATTTACAAAGCTACCAGTTTTTATCAGACACAAAATTTTAAAAAAACAGTATAAATAAAAAGACAAAAAGTGTATAATGATGTGAAAGAGACAAGTGTTTTCTCACCTTAGCTAGTCCATCAAAGTTAATTGGCAGCACTTGAGAAGAAGCTTCTTGGCCATTGTCAGGGGTAAGATCACATTATCATCCTGTTGAAGAGAAATAGCCTTCTCACTCTTATTCACAACCTGCATCTCCGCGCCAACTGTGTCGAGCATTACCTGTAAATAACCGAAATCAATTTATTAACATCATATCATGATCAACCAAACCAGCTTAAAAATAATAATAATAACATACAGCACAAAGCTTCTTAGTGCTCTTAACAGCGGCCCGCAGATTATCCAAAGTCTCTTGGTGAGTAGCAGAGTCTCTCCCATGAAAAATCAAATCTAGCAACTGTCACATCAACATCACCAGAACCACCACAAAACTTATCAAAATTTTTATAACACCAACAAGCACTACAAATCTTCAAGTTGACTATATAGCTCGTTAAACGCTCAACTCGTTCCAAGCTATAATTCTAAAGCTCGGAGCGCCTGGTAGTTTTTCAAGCTTGAGTTCGACTCCGTTAATATTTATTAAATATTTTATATACATATTTTTATCATCTTTACAATTTTACTTGCATATATTTTTTTGTAATTATATAATAGTATATCTCTTAGGTAGCTATTTTTATAAAAAAAATAACCTTTTATATAAGTATATTTACATATATTTATATATATATGAATAAAAATTATATAAATAAAAAGCTTTTCAAGCTTGAGTACGACTCCGTTAATATTTATTACTTATTTTATATACATATTTTTATCATCTTACAATTTTATTACATTTATTTTTTTTGTAATTATAATAGTATATCTCTTAGGTAGCTATTTTTATAAAAAAAATAACCTTTTATATAAGTATATTACATATATTTATATATATATGAATAAAAATTATATAAATAAAAAGCTAGTTTAAGAGCTCAACTCTATGATTCTAAAGCTCTAGCCCAGCTGAGTAGTTTTTCAAGCTCAAGTTCAACTCCTTTATTATTATTATTATTTACTACTTATTTTATTTTTTATCATATTTACAATTTTACATATATTTTTATAAGTACAATAGTATAGCTATTACGTAATTATTTTTATAAAAAAATAAACTTTTATATAATAACATATATATGAATAAAAATTATATAAATAAAAAACTAGTTTAGGACTTTAGGCTCACTCGGACTCGACTCGTTTATTAAATAAAGCTTTAATAAAAGCTCAAGCTAAGGCTCATCGGCTCGTTTCAAGCTTTATTTTTTTAACGAGCCGATCTCGAGTAACTCACTAATCAGACATAGTTACATAAACAAAACAAAACCATACCAGACATGCCAGCTGTCAGACAACCAGAAATAACCTCAACGGATCGTGATCTCGGCCCTAACGTCCCAACGATTTTCGTCATCGCAGGGAAGAAACTCTACAAAACACGTAAACAATAATAAAAATAATATCATCACCACATCGTTAATACACAATCCAACATTAAAAAAATAAAAAAATAAATAAAAAAACAGATCTGATGTACTTACGGATTTGGAAGGCTCGAGGATGGAGGACATACGGATAGGTTCTTCGAGAAGGAGGTGATTGGAATGCATGTTGAGTAATTGATAGGAACAGATCTTAGAACAAGATGAAGAAATTGGAATTGAAGAATATATTATTACTGTTGTTGTTGATGTAATAATAATAAGAAGAAGAAGAAAGGTTAGGGGAGATTTTGGTTATAAAAGGAGAAGGAGAATATGCTGAGTTTATCTATATCTATATTATATATATATATATGAGATAAAAGAAAGCAATTTTAATGACATGGCACTCAAGGATACATTCTCCCTTTTAAGTGTGCCATGTGTCATGCCATGTGGCAATTAAAAAAAACAAATAAATAATATAAAATATAATATACTCAAATTAAATTGAGTTATTTTAGGAAAAAGGAATTTAAAAACAAATTTAAATTTTAATCTCTTATGTTTCCTCCCATAATTTTTAAATGTTAATATCTTTTATATACGAGATTTTTTAAAGAAAAAAATTACTCCAAATTAACAAGCGTTTTATTATCTTTCCAACGAGTACCATACTGCTATATAAAAAAACGGAGAAAAAAACGACTATTTTTTGTGGGGTTTCGTTCATACAGGAAAAAAAACACAAAGTGTTCAGGTTATTCATTAATCATGTATAGGTAAGTAACTAATTATGTTCAAATCAGTAAATATGAATTCTATTTTCAACATGTGTTAGCATTGGAGTTGTACATTGTTTTAGGTTAGGTATTAATATTAGAGTTATACATTGTTTAAGGTAAGGTGTTAACATTAGAAATACATTGTTAATTGTTTTTTGTTTAGGTGCTACCCGAAATCTTTCCTGCATGTAACTGTAAAGCGCATCTTCTATTTCATATTTAAATTTTGATATGTCATATTAGATTTCTTAACTGCGGGATGTTTCCGGGTTATAATCTAGTTAATATTATTCAAAGAAGAGGGACCCGGTTTTGTTTAAAACCAGTTGTGTGCTTGTATTTATTTTAGTTTCGTTTTCTCCAAGTTTCCCTTTGTTTTAATTCGAGGTGTAATTATGGAAAGACTCGAAAGTATTTTTGAGATTAATAAAATATTTTTTGATAAATTTATGTATATGTCTGCTTAACGCAATGACATTGTAGGTTTTTGGTCTGTTTTGACATCTAGTTAAAGGTGAGGTGTCATTATATTTTCAAAAAGCCTTGCTTTTTTAGAGAAGCAGGTTCTTCATGGGCCATCCGCAAAACACGTAAGCAGAGGTCGTGAGAGAAGAGAAAAGAGATGGTAGGCTCGATCTCAAAAAGTATATATGAGTTAGGCGTATTTCTAGTAAGTGGTGAAACTTGAAGATTTAAATTGGAATGCCGAAAATATTACATATAAAAAAACCATTTTTTTAACCAAATACATACCATACATTTTAATACAAATCCAGTTCTTACACATAAACAAGACATGAAGGAGAATTACAACTCTGTCTCACGACTTTTAAGGTCTTTAAATTCATCGATTACGAATTTCGAATCAATATTTGAAACAAATTTCTCTTTTATGTAAACCACCAAGCTATTTGCAAGAAAGTCATCTAACATCTTATTGTGAGGGCGATTATTGACTATTATTAGAGAAGAGCTAAGCTTGTGGGCCTTTTATGTTCTAATTAACCCTAATCTAAAGGAATTATTTTAATTTATTATTTTATCATTATCTATGATCTATTAGATTATAGTTTTAGTTATCAATTAGTTGTTTACGTTTCCTTACAGCTTTATGATTGTATCTCTATTTAAACCCAAGCTTTGATCAATAAACATTTAACCTTTTGCTGATATCAAAATCCATATGGTATCAGAGCAGAAGGTCCTATTCTAACTTAAAATAACTGACCGGCCATGGCCGGAGATGAAGAACCGCCAAGACAGCCTTCCGGCAGTGGGAAGACAGATGACAAAAACATCGATTCGAATTCTCCTTATTATATACATCCTTCTGATTCACCAAGACAAATACAAGTCAACGAGCTCCTCAACGACAACAATTATAATGATTGGATTCAAGAGATGACGAACTTCTTGTTTGCCAAAAATAAGATCGGTTTCGTGGATAAATCTATACCCAAGCCAGAGAAGGCAGACACCATGTATATGCCTTGGATGCGCTGTGATGCAATGATAAAGGGATGGCTAACGACTGCCATGGAGAAGGAGATACGGGGTAGCGTCAAATACGCAAACACCGCTGCAGAAATATGGAAAGATTTGCAAGAGAGGTTCGAGAAGGAAAGTGCTCCGCGTGCTTACGAATTGAAGCAGTCCCTTACAATGACTCTTCAGGAAGGTAGTTCTGTTTCTGCGTATTACACGAAACTCGGGGCCTTTGGGATGAAATACAGACCGTTCTACCTAACACCGCGCTGCACTTGCGGTAATTGTTCATGTGAAGTTAGCAAACGATTATCAGAATTTAAGGAGAAGGAACGTTTATATGAGTTCCTTATGGGTTTAGATGCTGAATTCTCAACCATAAGAACACAACTTTTGTCAATGAAACCAAGTCCGACGCTGGGTGAAGCATACCAGATGGCCTCGGAAGACGAAACAACAGAGAATGATCACCGCTGGGAAGAGGGTTCAAACTGAGGGTGCGTCTTTTCAAGCCAATTATCGTGGACGATCCGAGACGCAGCAAAGAAGAAAGAAATAAAACGGTCCGAAAATAATGAAAATAGCCACTGTACCTTTTGCGGACGTGAAGGGCACAAACGAGAGGCTTGTTTTAAGCTCGTGGGATATCCGGAATGGTGGCCCGGTAAGAAGAATGAAAAGGGAAAAACCAAAGGCAGCTTGTGTTGATGTGGATTCGAAGGTTGCAAAGACGATAGCGGGCTTAACCGATCAGCAG
This sequence comes from Ambrosia x helenae, assembly GCA_030844895.1. NCBI lineage: Eukaryota > Viridiplantae > Streptophyta > Magnoliopsida > Asterales > Asteraceae > Ambrosia > Ambrosia x helenae. The sequence goes on along the minus strand of JAUTDX010001040.1, from coordinate 5,582 downwards.
TATGAGATCCTCTCAAGCATCTAAGTGAAGCAGGAGACAAAGGTGAAAACATTAGAAAAGCGAACATGGCTGGTAAGTTATATCCATCTCTTGATACTGACAATCCCGATGATTGGATTGCCGACTCGGGCTCGACCGATTATATTGTTTGTGATGAAGATTACCTTGATAATATCATTAAAAGTGATCAAGAATCACCGGTTGTGATTCCAAATGGTGATAGTATACCGGTCCAAGCGAAAGGAGAATGCACGCTTGTTGGAGGGGCCAAAATTAAAGACGTTTTGCTTATTCCGAAATTTAATTGCAATTTACTTTCAGTCAGTCGTTTGACAAGAGACTTGCAATGTTCAATGACTTTCTTTCCCGACTTTTGTGTTATGCAGGGCTTACGCTCGAGGAAGTTGATTGGAACGGGTAATTGCGTTAACGGTCTTTATCGGATGGGCATGGCAGTTAGAAGAAGAAGGGCAATTGGCTTTGAAGACATATGAGAAAATTTGGCATTCAAGATTAGGACACGCTTCCGACTCTAAGTTATGTCACATTAATTTTTTAGAAGATATTTCTTTAAAAGACGTTTTGTGTGATTCTTGTGTTAAAGCCAAACTACTCGTTCACCGTTTCCTAAAGTTCAATTAAGACTACAGATTGTTTTGAATTAGTTCATTGTGATATTTGGGTAAATATAGAAGGCCTACTGTTTCACATGAATATTATTTTTTAAACCATCGTAGATGATTTTAGTCGAGCTTTGTGGGTATTCCTTATTAAACACAAAAGCGAAGCTAGTGATCATTTGATTTTTCTTTCAAAAAATGGTTAAAACCCAATTCGGTAAGCTAGTAAAACGAATTAGGTGTGATAATGGTGGGGAGTTCACTTCAAATAGAATGATGAACTTTTATGCTCAAGAAGGAATCCTGTTGGAAACGACGTGCCCACACACACCCCAACAAAATGGTGTGGTGGAGCGTAAGCACCGTCACATTCTTGAAACGGCTCGCGCCTTAATGTTTCAAGGAAGTCTTCCAAAAAGATTTTGGGGGAGAATGCATACAAGCAGCCACGTATATTATTAACCGCCTTCCCTCAAAGGTAATTAATAATAAAACACCATATGAGATTATTTTCGGTCAGAAAGCGGAATATGATCACATGAGGATTATAGGGTGTCTTGCTTATTTTTGGAGCATAGAGACAGGAGGAGACAAGTTCGAAATAAGGGGGAGGCGGGTGTTTTTTATCGGGTATCCTCAAGGGACCAAGGGATACATGATATTTGACATCGAGCATGGAAAAATAATAACGTCTAGAGACGTTAAATTTTTTGAAAACATATTTCCTTTCACCAAGTTAAAAGCAAATAAAAAGAATGAGATATTGTTTGAGATTCCTAATGGATGGGAAGAAACTGAAGCGACATTAGGAGAAAATCAAGAAGTTGATGATGATCCTAAAAGGAGAACAAATGATTGGCAGAATGAAGGACCGACTGAAAGTGCAAAAGAAACAGAAGTTGGGTCCGGTTCTGAAAGGCTGAATTCGGAACCAATTAATGACGGGCCTGACGGGCCTGATTTTGAACCGTTGGTGATGGTCCAGCTAATGAGTTTGATGAGCACATTGAGTCCCACGTTTCATTGGAACAAAAACTAGGGAAGCTACTGTGCAAAGACAAGCAAGGGTTTAAAGCTCAACCAAAGTATTTACAAGATTTCAATGTGAAGTTGCCGCCCTCCATCGACCATGCAAATCCCGTTTCCGAAGCTTCTTCCTCGACGGTACATTCCTTGCTAACTATGTTTCTTATGAAAAATTTTCTGCTTCACATAAAACTTATTTGGCGGCAATTACTTCTAACCATGAGCCAAGAAATTTTCAAGAAGCCATGCAGGATGAAAAATGGCGAGAAGCTATATGAAGCGAGAGATCAAGGCTCTTGAAGATTATGAGACGTGGACGCTTGTTGCGCTTCCGGAAGGAAAGCATGCTATTGACTCTAAGTGGGTTTACAAAATAAAATACAAACTAAGTGGTGAAGTTGAACGATATAAAGCACGTCTTGTAGCACGAGGATTCAATCAAAATAGTAGGTGTTGATTATCATGATACTTTTGCTCCCGTTGCTAAGCTCGTTAACGGTCCGAACATTATTGACAGTAGCTGTGAAGAATAACTGGTTAATTCACAGTTGGACGTGAATAATGCGTTTTTACATGGCGATCTCACGGATGAGGTGTACATGAAAGCGCCACAAGGTTTTTCTTTACAAAAAGAATCACGAGTTTGTAAGCTCAAGAGTCGCTTTATGGTTTAAAGCAAGCTTCAAGGACTTGGTATCAACGGTTTACTACAGCTTTGCTTAGCTTTGGTTACAAACAATCTCGAGCCGATCACTCCTTATTCACCTTTTTCTAAAGATGATTCCTTTGTGGCTATCCTTATTTACGTGGATGATGTCATTATTGCGGGAATTTTTTCACGTAAAATTAATGAAACAAAAGAGTATCTCAATAATACTTTTAGCATCAAAGATCTTGGGTCGTTAAAATATTTTTTGGGAATTGAGGTGGCTCGAACGGAAGATGGCATGGTTTTAAGTCAACGCAAGTATACAATTGATATTCTTGAAGACAGTGGGATGCTTGGAAGTCGTCCTAGTGCGTTTCCCATGGAGCAAAATCTTAAGATCGATCATGTCTTGAAAGTCCAAAAACAAATGCAAAGCAATATCGGCGGTTTCCTTACAGCTTTTGTGATTGTATCTCTATTTAAACCCAAGCTTTGATCAATAAACATTTAACCTTTTGCTGATATCAAAATCCATATAATCTACATCCAAATATTCAAATAATCAAAATAATGGTTCAAGCATGAGATTATGCAATATGTAAGTGATTCAAACATTCAAATCATCAAAATCAAACTTGATTTCGTATGCCTAATTGCTGACAATGCCGTATGGATTTGATGTTAATTGAGTAATTGTCTACTTGCGTAATTGCGTATCGAATGTGGATGCTAAACATAAACTCTTTCAGTTTTATTGGGCTTTGAAAAACACAGACTAAATTCTGACTATTGGATAGAAGGTGCCCAACCACATAAACTGATGTTATCTAAACATAACCGACTAAAATTAGAACTTCTAACAAAAAAAGTCAAGGGGCTTGGGCCCACACCGCCCCTTAAATGTTCCAACCATGTTTCGAATACTACTCAAACATATATATATATATATATATATATATATAATATATATATATATAATATATATATATCTATAGGGGAAGGTTCAATTGAGAACTCATAGTTAGGGAGAGAACTCGAGAACTCTATATTACACATATGTAATATATCATATGTTGTATATTACACTTGTGTAATATATTACTATTGCATATGTTGCACATGTGCAATATATCATATGTTACACATGTGTAATATATATTACACATATGTAATACACTCAATATATCATATATTGCACATACGTAATATATCATATATTACACATGTGTAATATATATTACACATGTGTAATATTTATTCCACATGTGTAACATATGATATATTACACATGTGTAACATATGATATATTGCACATATGTAATATAAAGTTCTCGAGTTCTCTCAATATATATATATATATATAGGGGAATGATAAATTGAAAACCCTCTTGAGTTGAGAAAAAACCTTGGAAACCACGTAAAAAAATCATTATTTTTTTTTTGAAAAAAAAATAACTAATGTAAAAAACATGTTTTTAAGCATCTTGGGCCAAAAAAATATAAAAAGCGCCGAAGGGATTTTTTTAAAAAAAAATAAACAAAGTTGTTAAAAAACATATGTTTTCAGCTATTTGCTGTTATAAAAGCTGTTGTAAAACATGTGTTTTCGCAGCTTTGTTTATTTTTTAAAAAAAAAAAATACCTTCGGCGCTTTTTTATTTTTTTTGCCAAAAACACTTAAAAACATGTATTTTACATTGGTTATTTTTTTCAAAAGAAAAAAATCATTTTTTACATGGGTTTCCAAGGTTTTCTCAACTCAAGTGGTTTTCATTTTATTTATTTTTTTGCCAAAAACACTTAAAAACATGTATTTTACTTTGGTTGTTTTCATTTTATATCTCACATTATATATATATATATATTATATATATATATAGTAGGGGAGGGATAATTGAAAACCCTCCCACTTAAAAAAACCAAGAAAACCACTCTTATCACCATTAATCATAATGATCCTATGGTTGTGGTTCATTTATTATTTTATTCTTAAAGTATAAGATGTAAAAGTTAAATATCTAGAATAAAAAAATAAAAAGGGTATTATGGTAAACAATCAACACATCATCTCTCTTACTTTTTTCATTATTATCTCTCCTCTCTCTCTCTCTAAAAGAAGCATTCACTTTTCTGAAAATAATTCCTATGTTTTTTTTAATCAACCAGACATTCAATTTTTTATATAAAAGCCTATGGTTTTTCATTTGAATTACAAATGAATTAAACCAATAACATATAATAAATTATAAGCTAACAATAATAATATATGTTTTCACGTCTTATCTCACTAAAAACATGTAATAAATTATAAACCACCACAAAAACATAGGTTTTCACGACTTATCTCATTAAAAACATGTAATAAATTATAAAACATCAACAAAAAAGTATGTTTTCACGACTTATCTCACTAAAAACATATAATAAATTAGAAAACCACTAACAAAAACATATGTTTTCACGACTAATCTCACTAAAAACATGTAACAAGTTATAACCCATCAACAAAAAACATATGTTGTCACAAACTTATCTCACTAAAAAATATCAAATTATAAATCCAAACAACAAAAAACATATGCTTTATATTAAAAAAAAAGGATAAACGAACAAAAATTCTCCATTTTTCCATGAATAATTAGTAGAGAAAAAAAACAAAACAAGACCCCTATACTCAAAACTGATGCAATAGAAGACTCTCCATTGCAATTCTCATTAGAATCATTTAATAAATAAACAATCTAAAACAATTAAACTCATGTATGAACCATATATTAAATCCCTGACATTCAAGTAATTAATAGAACATTAAAACTCAAATTCAATACCATATCAAAATGGTAATTAGCGTTCATTGTAATAAAAAAAGGAAAATACTAAAGATCAACCATTTACCCCCCAAACCCCTACCCCACAAAGCCTAACCTACTTGTTTTGTTGCATTACATTTAAAAAATGTTAAAGACTTTAACAGTGCCCAACCCACCTGGATCTGAAACAAACTCATAACTGGATCTGCAAATCTGGGTTGTTTTTGTTGGTCCATCGGATTTGACTCGCCAAAACCGTTTCACCACAGCAGCACCGGCCTAGTCACCAATGCTCAAACCCTTTAATCTCCACCTCATCTAGAAGAGATAGAAGATAGAGAGATGAAGAGTAATCTCATTCTTCAAAGAAAGATAAAAGATTAATTGAGAAAGGAAAGATATTATGACAGGAAGTACAAAAGGAGAGAGAGGAATGATGATGGATGTTAACTATTAAACTACCAAAAATACCCTTTC
>JAUTDX010001039.1:0-70258 GCA_030844895.1 Ambrosia x helenae | reverse complement strand
AACATTACAAACGGATCGAGCTTCATACCAAAGGGGTTATCCCACAGGTTCGTAGCATGGCTACTACGGCTCACCTACCCAGAATATAACAAACCTTTTCATCTGGCTCACAAACTCACCGACGAGGCTGTTGAGCATGGTACTTTTCCGAAGCAGGGGGCTTCCATCTTCTACTTTTGCTGATAACAAGAGAACGTGAGATAGTATGCGGTATAAGTCCTTCAACAATAACCACAACAGTAACAACAACAATGGAGCTAGTGGAGGAGAATTTGTGATGGGCTCTGGGGAGGCCAGGACTGATAACAACGGCGTGACGGATACTGTTCCTTAAACGCCACTCTCGCTTTTGTTTTATATGATGCTGGTGCAGACTATAGTTTTGTGTCATCAAACTTAGCAAACAACTAGGGATAGTTCCTACACTTCTTGATAACCCCGTACTCTATAGAGTTAGCTGATGGGAAGCCTGTTAAGGTAACCCACATCCATCGTGACTGTAAGCTCGAACTAGATGGACAGTTGTTTTGCCATCGACCTCTTACCTATCACCCTAGGAAGCTTTGATCTCTGGGTTGGCATGGACTGGTTGTCCAAGCAACACGCTGAAATTCTCTGTCCAAGAGAAGATTGTTTGTGCGTATCCCTCTCCCTAGTGGAGAATTCTTATCTGTCCGGGGTGATCCTGGTGGTGCATGATGGGCATCATCTCTTTCCTGAAAGCCTAGAAGTGTATTCGGAAGGGCTAAACCCAGCCATATTGGCTAACATTTCTGATACTCGAGCTGAAGTTGAAACAAAAATTGAGGACATCCCTGTAGTTCAGGATTTTCCAGATGTCTTCCCAGAGGAATTACCCGGACTTCCACCTTGTCGACAAGTGGAATTTCAAATTGACCGTGCACCATGGAGCCGCCCCAGTTGCGCGTGCACCATACCGCCTTGCACCAGGCGAACTTCAAGAACTATCTACCCAACTCCAAGAATTATTGGATAGGGGTTTCATTAGACCTCGTTCTTCACCTTGGGGAACTCCAGTCTTATTTGTTAAGAAAAGGATGGGAGTTCCCGTATGTGTATCGTTTACCGGAATTGAACAAGGTGACAATTAAAAACCGCTACCCTTTACCTCGTATTGATGATCTATTCGACCAGCTTCAGGGGTCGAGTTTCTATTCCAAGATTGACCTAAGGTCGGGGTATCATCAACTGAGAGTCCGAGAGGAGATGTGCCAAAGACAGCCTTTCGAACTCGTTTATGGGCACTATGAATTTTTGGTAATGCCTTCGGGCTGACTAATGCACCAGCTGTGTTCATGGACCTCATGAACCGTGTGTGCAAACCCTATCTAGACAAATTTGTCATAGTGTTCATAGACGACATTCTGATCTATTCCAAGAGTAGGGAGAGCACGAGCAACACCTACGACTGATCTTGGAACTTCTGAAAAGAGAGCAGTTATATGCAAAATTCTCCAAGTGCGACTTCTGGATTCGTGAGATCAATTCTGGGTCATGTGGTGAAACGAGGCAGAATACAGGTCGATCCCCAGCTAAGATTGATGCGATTAAAAGATGGGAGGCCCCTAAGAACTCCCACGGAGGTCCGATAATTCCTTGGCCTTGCAGGTTATTATCGCAATTCATTCAGGGATTCTCAAAAATCGCTCAACCCCTCACTGCTTTTGACACAGAAGGGGATTACCTACAAGTGGGGAGATGCCCAAGAACCTGCTTTTCTGATACTAAAGACTAAACCTTGCAGTGCTCCAATATTATCACTACCTGAGGGTACGGAGGACTTTGTGGTGTACTATGACGCATCTATCCAAGGTCTAGGGTGTGTTTTGATGCAACGCGAAAAGGTGATCACATATGCTTCACGACAACTAAAAGTTCATGAGAAAAATTTCCCCACTCACGACTTGGAACTGGGAGCGGAGTTCTTTCGCTCTCAAAATTTGGAGGCACTACCTCTACGGGGACAGAGTGCACGATTTCACAGATCATAAAAAGTCTCCAGCATATATTCGACCAGAGGGTGCTAAGCAATACGACAACGCCGATGTCAAGACTCCTGAATGGTTATGACTGTGCCATCAAGTAACATCCGGGAAGGCTAATGTAGTAGCAGATGCCCTGAGTCGTAAGGAAACAAAACCCAAACGAGTGCGAGCCTTGCAACTTACCCTACAATCTAATCTTCATATTAAGATACGTAAAGCCCAGGGCGTGGCTTTGAAAGGGAAAACATCGGGCTTGAAACCTTGCACGGTGCTGATAAGCACCTGGAATGGAGGACATAGGGTCTTCAGCACTTCATGAATCAATCTGGATTCCACGTATTGGAGATCTCAGACAACTAGTGCTCGATGGGGCACACACCCCTCGTTATTCGGTACATCCTAGTTCGGATAAAATGTACCGAGATCTTAAACTCTTTACGGTGACCAAACATGAAAGCTGAGAAAAGTCACTTATGTTAGTATGTGTCTTGACTTGCGCGAAGGTTAAGATTGAATATCAGAAACCTTCAGGCCTACTTCAACAACCAGAGATTCGATGTGGAAATGGGATGGGATTTCCATGGACTTCATTACGAAGCTTCCTAAAACGCCCAACGGGCACGATATGATTTGGGTCATTATTGACCGTTTGACCAAATCAGCGCATTTCATGGGCAATTAGAGAGGCGGACATGTCGGAACGTCTAGCCGCTTTTGTATTACGAAAATTGTCTCTAGGCATGGGATGCAACTTCTATCATATCGGATCACGACGCGCGATCTACTTCCCATTTTTGGGAAACTCTCCAAATTGCTTTGGGAACTCATTTGGACATGAGCGCAGCCTATCACTCCCAGACGGATGGATAGAGTGAACGTACCATCCAAACACTAGAAGATCTACTGCGAGCGTGCGTGGTGGACTTTGGAAACAGTTGGGACAAGCACTTGCCTTTGATTGAATTCTCTTATAACAATAGTTATGACACTTCGATCCAGTGTGCACTTTTTGAGGCACTTTATGAACGGGAGTGCAAATCCCCCATATGTTGGACTGAAGTTGGGGATAGCCAACTGACAGGTTCCGAACTTGTGCACCAAACTTCTGAGAAGATAGAGCAATCAGAAAACGGATGGCTGCTACTCTTGAGCGACAGAAAAGCTACGCTGATAAGCGTAGGAAACTTTTAGAGCTCCGAATGGGAACAAGGTACTATTAAAGGTGTCACCTTGAAAGAGTGTGACACGCTTTGGAAAATGGGGAAGATGAACCCGTAAAACGTTGGACCATTCGAGATGGTTGATGGGATTGGTCTGGTAGCTTACAGGTTAAACCTGCTTAACAAACTTGGTAGGATACACGATGTATCCCACATATCGTACCGAATCTATAGAAATGCCTGTTGGATACAACACTGATGGTGCCACTGGAGGAGATCCAGGTGGACGATCGGCTACGGTTCATGGAAGAACCAGTGGAGATTCTTGACGGGGCGTCAAGAAACTCAAACAGAACACTATACCTATTATTAACGTACAATGAATTCCCGTCTAGGACCGTAAACACGTGGGAGCGCAGAGATCAGATGCGGCTCAAATATCCACACCTCTTTTCTGAACCTGAACCTGTGCATAGATCAAATGCCGAACATAAAGCGCTCGCTCAAAGTGAATTTCGGGGCGAAATTCCTTTCAACTTGGGGATGATGTGACATCCGGAAACCAAGCATACATTTTTTTTAGCTGGCTTTACTGTTTAACTTGCTGAATTTCGGGACGAAATTCTTTTCAACTTGGGGATGATGTGATACCCCGAAAATTCAGGTTCTCACTTTAACTAAACTCTAGTTACATTCCTTGCATTATACTTGACTAGGGTTAGTTAGATAAGGCATACGTGCATGGTATGAGTTCAAGGTGTGATTGCATGATTAGTGAACCTCGGACGTTGGTGAATAATAAACTTATGTGTCTCGTTGATACATGACAAAAACTTATGTGAAAAACCATACGTGATTATGTGAACCTAAACCGAACACGTTAATAGAAATCATTAAAAGTGGAGCAATGAGGTTGATTAGGGTCTTAATGCATGGGGTTTACACTTGTTACGGTCCGAAATAACAAAACGTCGAAGGATAACGCGTCGGGAGGCGAAACGAGGCAAAAGCGCGCCACCCGACCTGTGAGCGGGCCGCTCACAGGCTCCGAGCGGCCGCTCGAACCTATCTGACGGGTTTAAACCGCCTCAAACTCGTATATAAGCATCCTTAACCCCCATGCAGCCCTCATACTCAACCCTAATCGCCCCCTTACTGCCCCACACGAATATTTCACTCCAAAAACTCCTGCTAAGGCTCAAGATCATCAATTGGGAGGCTCCAAGGCGCGCGATTGATTGATTTGAAGAGCTAAGGGTATAACTCATGATTTCTTACGCTTTTTACTTTATGTTTTATTGTAAAAATCATATAACAAGTTTGTCAAGGTCTGAATGGGTTTAATAAACCATAAAACATGAGTCTTTTGAAGATTAAACGGATTAAACCTATTAATAAACGCGGAGTAACATCATAGGATGCTTGTTGCGCAAGTTATTGGTGTTTTGATCCTAAAAGCTTTGATCTTGACATGTTTGATAATAGGATCTGATGGGAATAGGTATTAGGAAAGTTGTATGATGATTATTAGGTGTTATTGATTGATAATATGCAACTAGGGTTTGATATAATTAATAATATTGCACGATCAGAATCTGGACAGATTCTGAATGTCGACTTGTAGGGTCTGTTTCGTGGCTTGAAAATAATTGGTTTGATCGATTCTTTGCATGATTGTAACGTACAAGGTCTTAGCTTTTCATAATGGGCAAAACCATCGAATTTGGACATCGTTTGAGTCTTTTTTGAATTTTTAATTGATTAGGGGTCATATCAGATTTTCGGATTTGTAAACTGGGCTAACTTTAAATGGTCATAACTTGAGATTTACAAGGATTAGATTATGAAATTTTTCCAGTAGGTCAATACTGGAAAAATAGAGCTTTTCCAAGTGGATTCATCTCGTTGGATGAATACACATTTTTAAGAATTTTTCCTACTAAACTGACCTGTTGAGGAGATTTTCTGGATATAGCTGTGTTGTACGAATTTTCATAATTTTTTGTGTTTAGAGTTAGAACTAAACAAAAATAGGTATTGCCAAGTGAATCCCAAAGAAAATTCAGTAAAAATTGGGAGGAATAACTCACTGGTTACTATTTTAAATAAATTCGTTTTGATGGCGCACAATCTGTCCTGAAACACAGATTGTGTATTTTGTGCTTATGTGATTACTTGAGGTCTTAGGTGATCTAAAATTGACATATAACGGAAGTACACACGTTTATGACACATACGGGCTGTAGAAACTAATTATAACCAACTCATTCACCAACGAGTCCGTAGGGTTTACTATTGCATGTAGAATCACTAGGCGTCGCATACACACTTTTGAACATTAAAACGCCTTGGACAAACGAGTTATATGGTGTAATGATGTTACGCCTATACTCACGTAGTGACACTGTTATTAGGGTGTCGGTAGCATATAATACCTGCTGTTCGGATTCTTTGCTTACCGATAAGGTGAGTTTCACTACTCTTTTCTCAAAAGCATGCGTCTCGGTTGAGACAACTACTTAACGTTTCTAGTCCGGTTCGGGACTACTTATACACATCCGGGTTTGGGGTGCGTGGTTCACGTGGTGAATCTATTTTTACTAATTCATACATATGTCCTTGATGAACTAAACCAAACACATCTTTAAGTCCTTCAAAATACCGAATCAATTGCCGGTTGGGGCAAGCGGGTTAATTAGTTGATAGCGCTATTAGGTCTAACAAACCTCACATCGTGCTGGGGGCACGGATGTGAACTATTAGCTTCAAACATAATCATTGTCGATGGACAATGATGCAAGGCATCCTTATCCCTGTTATGGGAACTTGTTCATTAGTAGTTCGGTATTCGCCGGTTTTAGTTATCATGAGTGGGCTAGCTACCCCTGACATTGAATTAGCTATCGTTTACAGGTCTGAGAGACCAACGCTGTTACACTTGACTTTTGGGGTTTTGAGACCTACACTTTTATTTACATCGCTTACTTATATTTGTGAACTCACCAGCTTTATGTTGACACACGATTTACATGCTTTTGCAGGTAGTTAGCTTCCGGTGCCAGGATTAGAAAGCACCGTACACTTCACTGCATTTGGGCTCTCGGGCATACACATAAATTATATATTATGCTTTCGTATGGTTTTAATTTGGGCGCATTGTTTTGCGCATAGTTTTTAAAAAAGGTTAAATTTGGTTTACGCTTCCGCAGCTTAACTAAACTTGGTTTTCGAAAACGAACTAAATGGTTTGGGCATTTAGAGTTCGTTCCTGTGACTTATGGCTATTGAGATCCTGGTTTGTCATGCGCCTCGCGGTAATAAACCCCGCAGTGGAAATTTGAGGGTGTGACAGAAAATCACTCGAAGGGGATTTACACATGATTTGGATTGACGTGGTCATTCTTTGTTTTTTAAATTTACTAGTTTTTAACATAAATCCACTTTCAACGTACCCTTGGATTTTCCTTTTATTTGAGGCTTAGACCATTTTAACCTCTTAACGTGGGGTGGCGGCATTTCAAAATCACCGAAAATCTTTCACACATCTAAATGAAGCCATTAAGGGGATATACCTGCGTTCTATTTAATGGGAATGTTGATATATACGATGCTTAGAAATAAAATTAAAATAATGCCTCGAAAATGTTTACAATTGAAAAAAAGTCTTTTGTGATGGATTCAGGTGTTTGATTGACCGAGTTCTTATATGAGGGTTGGTGAGAAATCACTCGATGGGGTTTGACACATGATTTGATTGAACGTGCATTCTCTGTTTTGTAATTTACATGTTTTTCACGTAAATCAATTTGCAACGTCCCCCTGGATTTTACTTTTATTTGAGGCTTAAACCTTTTTTAACCTCTTAAAGAGGTCGCGGCATTTCAAAATCACCGAAAGTCATTTCACACATCTAAAAGAAGCAATTAAGGCGATATACATGTGTTCTTTTTAATGGAATGTTGATACATACGTGGCTTAGAAATAAAATGAAAATAAAGCTTCGAAAGTGATTACAAATTAAAGAATGTCATTTGTGGTGGAATCGGGTGTTTGATTAGCCGACTTCTTATCTGAGGGATGGTGAAAATCACTCGAATTGGTTTGACACATGATTTAGATTGATGTGGTCATTCTCTGATTTGTAATTTACATGTTTTTCACGTAAATCCATTTGCAACGTCCCCTTGGATCTTTTATTTTGAGGCTTAAACCTTTTTTAAACCTCTTAAAAAGGTTCGCGACATTTCTAAATCATCGAAATCATTTCACACATCTAAATGAAGCCATAAGGCGATATACATGCGTTCTACTTTATTGGGAATGTTGATATATACGTGGCTTAGAAATAAAATGAAAATAAAGCCTCGAAAATGATTACAATTTAAAGAATGTCTTTTATGGTGGAATCGGGTGTTTGATTGACCGACATCTTATCATAGGGATGGTGAAAATCACTCGAAGAGGATTTACACATGATTTGGATTGACGTGGTCATTCTTTGTTTTTTAATTTACTTGTTTTTCACGTAAATCCACTTTCAAGGAACCCTTGGATTTTCCTTTTATTTGAGGCTTAGACCATTTTAACCTCTTAACATGGGTGGCGGCATTTCAAAATCACCGAAAATCTATTCACACATCTAAATGAAGCCATTAAGGGGATATACATGCGTTCTACTTATTGGGAATGTTGATATATACGTGGCTTAGAAATAAAATGAAAATAAAGCCTCGAAAATGATTACAATTTAAAGAATGTCTTTTTTGGTGGAATCGGGTGTTTGATTGACCGACTTCTTATCAGAGGGATGGTGAAAAATCACTCGAAAGGATTTACACATGATTTGGATTGACGTGGTCATTCTTTGTTTTTTAATTTACTTGTTTTTAACGTAAATCCACTTTCAACGACCCTTGGATTTTCCTTTATTTGAGGCTTAGACCATTTTAACCTCTTAACATGGGTGGCGGCATTTCAAATCAAAATCACCGAAAATCTATTCACACATCTAAATGAAGCCATTAAGGGGATATACCTGCGTTCTATTTAATGGGAATGTTGATATATACGATGCTTAGAAATAAAATTAAAGTAATGCCTCGAAAATGTTTACAATTGAAAAAAAGTCTTTTGTGATGGATTCAGGTGTTTGATTGACCGAGTTCTTATATGAGGGATGGTGAAAATCACTCGATGGGGTTTGACACATGATTTGGATTGACGTGGTCATTCTCTGTTTTGTAATTTACGTGTTTTTCACGTAAATCAATTTGCAACGTCTCCTTGGATTTTACTTTTATTTGAGGCTTAAACCTTTTTTAACCTCTTAAAGAGGGTCGCGGCATTTCAAAATCACCGAAAGTCATTTCACACATCTAAAAGAAGCCATTAAGGCGATATACATGTATTCTATTTAATGGGAATGTTGATACATACGTGGCTTAGAAATAAAATGAAAATAAAGCCTCGAAAATGATTACAAATTAAAGAATGTCATTTGTTGTGACACCCGGCAACTTTCGGTAACTAACTTTTGAAAACTTAGTAAGTCTACCTTAGCGAGTCGCGCATACGTTACACATAACATGGTCGGTCGAGTCGAATCGTACATCATTAGGGTTTTAACATACGCAAGTCTCGGGTCCCGGGAATTGGTGATCGGGCGGAACGTGGTTATTTTATCATGCATTATATGTTTACAATCATTATGTGACTTGTCGGTATGTGAATATGTGCTAACATGTGTTAAAAACGGGGTTTAACGCGCAAAACACAACAAACACAGGGTTACAGGCGATTAGGCTTGCCTAATCGCCTGTATAGGGGCGATTGGAGGGTGGTTACTGGCGAGTAGGGGGCTAATCACATAACTGTTCATGCGATTAGGCCCCAATCGCATGAACAGTCATGCGATTAGGCTCCCTAATCGCGTATAAGTCTGCATACTCGCATGATACGTGCTGGACGACCAAAAACGCCTATAAATACCACCCTTGACCTCCAAAACATCATTTGTGCAACCCTAGCCGTCCCATAACATAACCCAACACACAAACACCCTCTGGAACTCGTTTTTTTGCATCAAAACCACCATTTTCAAGCTTATTCCATCATCACCTCTTGATTACAAGGTGTGTTCTTCAAACCCAAACCTTTAAATGATTATGTTTTACTCCCTAAACGTCCAGACCTGACTTATAAAATGTTTTTATCTTTGAAAATCCATTTAAAACCGTTTTTATACAAACCCACACCTTTACATGTGTTATATGTGTTATATGTGTTTAAAGATAGGATTTTTAGGATTGAATCATGGTTGTTCTTATGTTATTATGATGTTTATTGCTGATATAAGTTAGTATGATGATATCCTAGGAGTTTGAATGGTTTTGGTGGTGTATTGTTGTTACTTGATGTTTTGACCCATTTGAAGGATTTTTGATGATTAAGGATGATATGAGGCATGTTGTTGATTTTGTAAGATGTTAGGGTTTGTTATAGGATGATGCTAGAATAGTAGGATGCTATCGGACAACGTGGTTATGTGATTAATCTGGATATTTGCTATTTAGGGCAAGTTCTTGCATGTTGATGTGATGTTTTCATGCTAGGTTACTATTTTGGGAAAACACTCGCATTCGGGACTGTTAGAATGATGAAAACTTAGGGTTTCGCTTGAAATATGTTTGTTAATGTGTTAGGATGATTATTGGATGTTTTTTACATGTTTCGGATCTGATTTGGAGCGTTAAACGCGCGAAATTGCATTGTACAACTACAGCAGGCGAGTAGCACCCTAATCGCATGATGCTATAGGCGATTAGGGGTGTAATCGCCTGAAGGGAAGCCTACTCGTGTGTATATAAGGCGATTAGCCTTGTAATCGCCTGTTGACCCACCCTAATCACGTGTTGACTTTTCCTAATTGCTAGTTTGATTCCTAATCGCGGTAATGCTGCTGTATGTATATTTTAACATCCCGGAACATGATTTGACGCCTAGGAACATGATAGGAACCCGGGATTCACCCAATGACTTAGTAACACGTATTTCGGACCTGTTTATGCGTTAATCAGACATTATGCTAGACTAGGTGAACTGTTGCGCGTATTAAGTGTTTAATTGCATATGTGGCATGTTGTCTTGTATTTATCTAACACGTGGAATGTCGGGTCACCAATGGGATGTCGAGTCTTGTCTTACGTTGTCTGGTTGTCGGTTAAACATGCTTTTCGGACACATAATGGTCATGGACTGGACTTAGGGACTAATGAACCCGATGGGTTATTAGTCTAACTTGACACATATCTTATGATAGGTCGCTATAGTTGGGGCTATCATATCACAGACGGTTTACTCATACCACGCAAACGGTTTACTCTTAAACGGAATACGCAACCTAAGGTGAGTTCACGGCCCCACATTTTACAGTTTTTACTTTCGGGGTGAGAAACATGCTTACAAACTCTTTTATGACTTATGACTCTTTATCACGTTATACTATGGCTCACTTATCGTACTATACGGATCATTGAAAATCCCTAGAAACCACTAACATGGGTATATGGCGGGAAATATGGATAGCGCTATTGGGGACCGACAAACCCCACTCGACGGCTGGAGGCCGGGAGGGTGCATTTTGTCTCTAACAAAACTAAGGGTAACACTCGGCTCAGTCAGTAATGGTTTCACCCGTATGAGTATCTCATTCTGCGCCGGTGGTTGGCGTTCTCATTCTGCGCCGGTGGTTGGCGTTCTCATTCTGCGCCTGGATTGGCGTTCTCATTAGCATAGTAGTAATTGTGATGGTAACATTTTGAAGGATCACTGTAAACGTTTAATTAAAACCTGTGAACTCACCAGCATTATATGTTGACTCTTTTAGCATGTTTTCTCAGGTCGCTAAGGTAGCAGCTGTCGGATAGGCGCACGTGGTCGCACTGGAGTCGTCTCGCGTCTAGGGTCTCATCTGCACGTTTTGGAATCATGAACTTTTGAACTATGTTTTATTTATGCATGACTTTTGTAAACTTTAAATGCTTCCGCACTGTTTGAATGTTGGTTTAAACTTATGCATGGTTCTTATTTACGTATGTTTTTTACATTTAGGACGTCGTTTATTGTGACCGTTTGACTTGGATCCTGGTGTGTCACACGCCTCGCGGTAGAACTCCGCAAGTGGAAATTTGAGGGTGTTACATTTGTGGTGGAATCGGGTGTTTGATTAGCCGACTTCTTATCTGAGGGATGGTGAAAATCACTCGTAGTGGTTTGACACATGATTTAGATTGACGTGGTCATTCTCTGATTTGTAATTTACATGTTTTTCACGTAAATCCATTTGCAACGTCCCCTTGGATCTTTTATTTGAGGCTTAAACCTTTTTTAACCTCTTAAAAAGGGTCTCGGCATTTCAAAATCACCGAAAATCATTTCACACATCTAAATGAAGCCATTAAGGCGATATACATGCGTTCTACTTATTGGGAATGTTGATATATACGTGAGTTAGAAATAAAATGAAAATAAAGCCTCGAAAATGATTACAATTTAAAGAATGTCTTTTATGGTGGAATCGGGTGTTTGATTGACCGACTTCTTATCGGAGGGATGGTTAAAATCACTCGAAGGGGATTTACACATGATTTGGATTGACATGGTCATTCTTTGTTTATTAATTTACTTGTTTTTTCACGTAAATCCACTTTCAACGAACCCTTGGATTTTCCTTTTATTTGAGGCTTAGACCATTTTAACCTCTTAACGTGGGTGGCGGCATTTCAAAATCACCGAAAATCTATTCACACATCTAAATTAAGCCATTAAGGGGATATACATGCGTTCTATTTAATGGGAATGTTGATATATACGATGCTTAGAAATAAAATGAAAATAAAGCCTCGAAAATGTTTACAATTGAAAAAAAAAGTCTTTTGTGATGGATTCAGGGGTTTGATTGACCGAGTTCTTATATGAGGGATGTTGAAATTCACTCGCTGGGGTTTGACACATGATTTGGATAGACGTGGTCATTCTCTGTTTTGTAATTTACATGTTTTTCACGTAAATCAATTTGCAACGTCCCCTTGGATTTTACTTTTATTTGAGGCTTAAACCTTTTTAAACCTCTTAAAGAGGGTCGCGGCATATCAAAATCACCGAAAGTCATTTCACACATCTAAAAGAAGCCATTAAGGCGATATACATGCATTCTATTTAATGGGAATGTTGATACATACGTGGCTTAGAAATAAAATGAAAATAAAGCCTCGAAAATGATTACAATTAAAGAAAGTCTTTTGTGGTGGAATCGGTGTTTGATTAACCGACTTCTTATCTGAGGGATGGTGAAAATCACTCGAAGTGGTTTGACACATTATTTAGATTGACGTGGTCATTCTCTGATTTGTAATTTACATGTTTTTCACGTAAATCCATTTGCAACGTCCCCTTAGATCTTTTATTTGAGGCTTAAACCTTTTTTAACCTCTTAAAAAGGGTCGCGGCATTTCAAAATCGCCGAAAATCATTTCACACATCTAAATGAAGCCATTAAGGCAATATACATGCGTTCTACTTTTTGGAATGTTGATATATACGTGGCTTAGAAATAAAATGAAAATAAAGCCTCGAAAATGATTACAATTTAAAGAATGTCTTTTATGGTGGAATCGGGTGTTTGATTGACCGACTTCTTATCTGAGGGATGGTGAAAATCACTCGAAGGGGATTTACACATGATTTTGATTGACTGGTCATTCTTCGTTTTTTAATTTACTTGTTTTTCACGTAAATCCACTTTCAACATACCCTTGGATTTTCATTTTATTTGAGGCTTAGACCATTTTAACCTCTTAACGTGGGTGGTGGTATTTCAAAATCACCGAAAATCTATTCACACATCTAAATGAAGCCATTAAGGGGATATACCCGCGTTCTATTTAATGGGAATGTTGATATATACGATGCTTAGAAATAAAATGAAAATAAAGCCTCGAAAATGTTTACAATTGAAAAAAAGTCTTTTTGATGGATTCAGGGGTTTGATTGACCGAGTTCTTATATCAGGGATGTTGAAAATCACTCGATGGGGTTTGACACATGATTTGGATTGACGTGGTCATTCTCTGTTTTGTAATTTATGTGTTTTTCACGTAAATCAATTTGCAACGTCCCTTGGATTTTACTTTTATTTGAGGCTTAAACCTTTTTTAACCCTCTTAAAGAGGGTCGCGGCATTTCAAAATCACCGAAAGTCATTTCACACATCTAAAAGAAGCCATTAAGGCGATATACATGCATTCTATTTAATGGGAATGTTGATACATACGTGGCTTAGAAATAAAATGAAAATAAAGCCTCGAAAATGATTACAAATTAAAGAATGTCTTTTGTGGTGGAATCGGGTGTTTGATTAACCGACTTCTTATCTGAGGGATGGTGAAAATCACTCGAAGTGGTTTGACACATGATTTAGATTGACGTGGTCATTCTCTGATTTGTAATTTACATGTTTTTAACATAAATCCATTTGCAACGTCCCCTTGGATCTTTTATTTGAGGCTTAAACCTTTTATAACCTCTTAAAAAGGGTCGCGACATTTCAAAATCTCCGAATATCATTTCACACATCTAAATGAAGCCATTAAGGCGATATACATGCGTTCTACTTATTGGGAATGTTGATATATACGTGACTTAGAAATAAAATGAAAATAAAGCCTCGAAAATGATTACAATTTAAAGAATGTCTTTTATGGTGGAATCGGGTGTTTGATTGACCGACTTCTTATCTGAGGGATGGTGAAAATCACTCGAAGGGGATTTACACATGATTTGGATTGACGTGGTCATTCTTTGTTTTTTAATTTACTTGTTTTTAACGTAAATCCACTTTCAACGTACCCTTGGATTTTCCTTTTATTTGAGGCTTAGACCATTTTAACCTCTTAACGTGGGTGGCGGCATTTCAAAATCACCGAAAATCTATTCACACATCTAAATGAAGCCATTAAGGGGATATACTTGCGTTCTATTTAATGGGAATGTTGATATATACGATGCTTAGAAATAAAATTAAAATAATGCCTCGAAAATGTTTACAATTGAAAAAAAGTCTTTTGTGATGGATTCAGGTGTTTGATTGACCGAGTTCTTATATGAGGGATGGTGAAAATCACTCGATGGGGTTTGACACATGATTTGGATTGACGTGGTCATTCTCTGTTTTGTAATTTACATGTTTTTCACGTAAATCAATTTGCAACGTCCCCTTGGATTTTACTTTTATTTGAGGCTTAAACCTTTTTTAACCTCTTAAACAGGGTCGCGGCATTTCAAAATCACCGAAAGTCATTTCACACATCTAAAAGAAGCCATTAAGGCGATATACATGTGTTCTTTTTAATGGGAATGTTGATACATACGTGGCTTAGAAATAAAATGAAAATAAAGCTTCGAAAATGATTACAAATTAAAGAATGTCATTTGTGGTGGAATCGGGTGTTTGATTAGCCGACTTCTTATCTGAGGGATGGTGAAAATCACTCGAAGTGGTTTGACACATGATTTAGATTGACGTGGTCATTCTCTGATTTGTAATTTACATGTTTTTCACGTAAATCCATTTGCAACGTCCCCTTGGATCTTTTATTTGAGGCTTAAACCTTTTTTAACCTCTTAAAAAGGTTCGCGGCATTTCTAAATCATCGAAAATCATTTCACACATCTAAATGAAGCCATAAGGCGATATACATGCGTTCTACTTATTGGGAATGTTGATATATACGTGGCTTAGAAATAAAATGAAAATAAAGCCTCGAAAATGATTACAATTTAAAGAATGTCTTTTATGGTGGAATCGGGTGTTTGATTGACCGACTTCTTATCAGAGGGATGGTGAAAATCACTCGAAGAGGATTTACACATGATTTGGATTGACGTGGTCATTCTTTGTTTTTTAATTTACTTGTTTTTCACGTAAATCCACTTTCAAGGAACCCTTGGATTTTCCTTTTATTTGAGGCTTAGACCATTTTAACCTCTTAACGTGGGTGGCGGCATTTCAAAATCACCGAAAATCTATTCACACATCGAAATGAAGCCATTAAGGGGCTATACATGCGTTCTATTTAATGGGAATGTTGATATATACGATGCTTAGAAATAAAATGAAAATAAAGCCTCGAAAATGTTTACAATTGAAAAAAAGTCTTTTGTGATGGATTCAGGGGTTTGATTGACCGAGTTCTTATATGAGGGATGTTGAAAATCACTCGATGGGGTTTGACACATGATTTGGATTGACGTGGTCATTCTCTGTTTTGTAATTTACGTGTTTTTCACGTAAATCAATTTGCAACGTCCCCTTGGATTTTACTTTTATTTGAGGCTTAAACCTTTTTTAACCTCTTAAAGAGGGTCGCGGCATTTCAAAATCACCGAAAGTCATTTCACACATCTAAAAGAAGCCATTAAGGCGATATACATGCATTCTATTTAATGGGAATGTTGATACATACGTGGCTTAGAAATAAAATGAAAATAAAGCCTCGAAAATGATTACAAATTAAAGAATTTCTTTGTGGTGGAATCGGGTGTTTGATTAACCGACTTCTTATCTGAGGGATGGTGAAAATCACTCGAAGTGGTTTGACACATGATTTAGATTGACGTGGTCATTCTCTGATTTGTAATTTACATGTTTTTCACGTAAATCCATTTGCAACGTCCCCTTGGATCTTTTATTTGAGGCTTAAACCTTTTTTAACCTCTTAAAAAGGGTCGCGGCATTTCAAAATCACCGAAAATCATTTCACACATCTAAATGAAGCCATTAAGGCGATATACATGCGTTCTACTTATTGGGAATGTTGATATATACGTGAGTTAGAAATAAAATGAAAATAAAGCCTCGAAAATGATTACAATTTAAAGAATGTCTTTTATGGTGGAATCGGGTGTTTGATTGACCGACTTCTTATCGGAGGGATGGTGAAAATCACTCGAAGGGGATTTACACATGATTTGGATTGACGTGGTCATTCTTTGTTTATTAATTTACTTGTTTTTCACGTAAATCCACTTTCAACGAACCCTTGGATTTTCCTTTTATTTGAGGCTTAGACCATTTTAACCTCTTAACGTGGGTGGCGGCATTTCAAAATCACCGAAAATCTATTCACACATCTAAATTAAGCCATTAAGGGGATATACATGCGTTCTATTTAATGGGAATGTTGATATATACGATGCTTAGAAATAAAAATGAAAATAAAGCCTCGAAAATGTTTACAATTGAAAAAAAGTCTTTTGTGATGGATTCAGGGGTTTGATTGACCGAGTTCTTATATGAGGGATGTTGAAATTCACTCGCTGGGGTTTGACACATGATTTGGATTGACGTGGTCATTCTCTGTTTTGTAATTTACGTGTTTTTCACGTAAATCAATTTGCAACGTCCCCTTGGATTTTACTTTTATTTGAGGCTTAAACCTTTTTAACCTCTTAAAGAGGGTCGCGGCATTTCAAAATCACCGAAAGTCATTTCACACATCTAAAAGAAGCCATTAAGGCGATATACATGCATTCTATTTAATGGGAATGTTGATACATACGTGGCTTAGAAATAAAATGAAAATAAAGCCTCGAAAATGATTACAAATTAAAGAATGTCTTTTGTGGTGGAATCGGGTGTTTGATTAACCGACTTCTTATCTGAGGGATGGTGAAAATCACTCGAAGTGGTTTGACACATGATTTAGATTGACGTGGTCATTCTCTGATTTGTAATTTACATGTTTTTCACGTAAATCCATTTGCAACGTCCCCTTGGATCTTTTATTTGAGGCTTAAACCTTTTTTAACCTCTTAAAAAGGGTCGCGGCATTTCAAAATCACCGAAAATCATTTCACACATCTAAATGAAGCCATTAAGGCGATATACATGCGTTCTACTTATTGGGAATGTTGATATATACGTGGTTAGAAATAAAATGAAAATAAAGCCTCGAAAATGATTACAATTTAAAGAATGTCTTTTATGGTGGAATCGGTGTTTGATTGACCGACTTCTTATCGGAGGGATGGTGAAAATCACTCGAAGGGGATTTACACATGATTTGGATTGACGTGGTCATTCTTTGTTTTTTAATTTACTTGTTTTTCACGTAAATCCACTTTCAACGAACCCTTGGATTTTCCTTTTATTTGAGGCTTAGACCATTTTAACCTCTTAACGTGGGTGGCGGCATTTCAAAATCACCGAAAATCTATTCACACATCTAAATGAAGCCATTAAGGGGATATACATGCGTTCTATTTAATGGGAATGTTGATATATACGATGCTTAGAAATAAAATGAAAATAAAGCCTCGAAAATGTTTACAATTGAAAAAAAAGTCTTTTGTGATGGATTCAGGGGTTTGATTGACCGAGTTCTTATATGAGGGATGGTGAAAATCACTCGATGGGGTTTGACACATGATTTGGATTGACGTGGTCATTCTCTGTTTTGTAATTTACGTGTTTTTCACGTAAATCAATTTGCAACGTCCCCTTGGATTTTACTTTTATTTGAGGCTTAAACCTTTTTTAACCTCTTAAAGAGGGTCGCGGCATTTCAAAATCACCGAAAGTCATTTCACACATCTAAAAGAAGCCATTAAGGCGATATACATGCGTTCTATTTAATGGGAATGTTGATACATACGTGGCTTAGAAATAAAATGAAAATAAAGCCTCGAAAATGATTACAAATTAAAGAATGTCTTTTGTGGTGGAATCGGGTGTTTGATTAGCCGACTTCTTATCTGAGGGATGGTGAAAATCACTCGAAGTGGTTTGACACATGATTTAGATTGACGTGGTCATTCTCTGATTTGTAATTTACATGTTTTTCACGTAAATCCATTTGCAACGTCCCCTTGGATCTTTTATTTGAGGCTTAAACCTTTTTTAACCTCTTAAAAAGGGTCGCGGCATTTCAAAATCACCGAAAATCATTTCACACATCTAAATGAAGCCATTAAGGCGATATACATGCGTTCTACTTATTGGGAATGTTGATATATACGTGGTTAGAAATAAAATGAAAATAAAGCCTCGAAAATGATTACAATTTAAAGAATGTCTTTTATGGTGGAATCGGGTGTTTGATTGACCGACTTCTTATCGGAGGGATGGTGAAAATCACTCGAAGGGGATTTACACATGATTTGGATTGACGTGGTCATTCTTTGTTTTTTAATTTACTTGTTTTTCACGTAAATCCACTTTCAACGTACCCTTGGATTTTCCTTTTATTTGAGGCTTAGACCATTTTAACCTCTTAACGTGGGTGGCGGCATTTCAAAATCACCGAAAATCTATTCACACATCTAAATGAAGCCATTAAGGGGATATACATGCGTTCTATTTAATGGGAATGTTGATATATACGATGCTTAGAAATAAAATGAAAATAAAGCCTCGAAAATGTTTACAATTGAAAAAAAAGTCTTTTGTGATGGATTCAGGGGTTTGATTGACCGAGTTCTTATATGAGGGATGTTGAAAATCACTCGATGGGGTTTGACACATGATTTGGATTGACGTGGTCATTCTCTGTTTTGTAATTTACGTGTTTTTCACGTAAATCAATTTGCAACGTCCCCTTGGATTTTACTTTTATTTGAGGCTTAAACCTTTTTTAACCTCTTAAAGAGGGTCGCGGCATTTCAAAATCACCGAAAGTCATTTCACACATCTAAAAGAAGCCATTAAGGCGATATACATGCATTCTATTTAATGGGAATGTTGATACATACGTGGCTTAGAAATAAAATGAAAATAAAGCCTCGAAAATGATTACAAATTAAAGAATGTCTTTTGTGGTGGAATCGGGTGTTTGATTAACCGACTTCTTATCTGAGGGATGGTGAAAATCACTCGAAGTGGTTTGACACATGATTTAGATTGACGTGGTCATTCTCTGATTTGTAATTTACATGTTTTTCACGTAAATCCATTTGCAACGTCCCCTTGGATCTTTTATTTGAGGCTTAAACCTTTTTTAACCTCTTAAAAAGGGTCGCGGCATTTCAAAATCACCGAAAATCATTTCACACATCTAAATGAAGCCATTAAGGCGATATACATGCGTTCTACTTATTGGGAATGTTGATATATACGTGGCTTAGAAATAAAATGAAAATAAAGCCTCGAAAATGATTACAATTTAAAGAATGTCTTTTATGGTGGAATCGGGTGTTTGATTGACCGACTTCTTATCGGAGGGATGGTGAAAATCACTCGAAGGGGATTTACACATGATTTGGATTGACGTGGTCATTCTTTGTTTTTTAATTTACTTGTTTTTCACGTAAATCCACTTTCAACGTACCCTTGGATTTTCCTTTTATTTGAGGCTTAGACCATTTTAACCTCTTAACGTGGGTGGCGGCATTTCAAAATCACCGAAAATCTATTCACACATCTAAATGAAGCCATTAAGGGGATATACATGCGTTCTATTTAATGGGAATGTTGATATATACGATGCTTAGAAATAAAATGAAAATAAAGCCTCGAAAATGTTTACAATTGAAAAAAAGTCTTTTGTGATGGATTCAGGTGTTTGATTGACCGAGTTCTTATATGAGGGATGGTGAAAATCACTCGATGGGGTTTGACACATGATTTGGATTGACGTGGTCATTCTCTGTTTTGTAATTTACGTGTTTTTCACGTAAATCAATTTGCAACGTCCCCTTGGATTTTACTTTTATTTGAGGCTTAAACCTTTTTTAACCTCTTAAAGAGGGTCGCGGCATTTCAAAATCACCGAAAGTCATTTCACACATCTAAAAGAAGCCATTAAGGCGATATACATGCGTTCTATTTAATGGGAATGTTGATACATACGTGGCTTAGAAATAAAATGAAAATAAAGCCTCGAAAATGATTACAAATTAAAGAATGTCTTTTGTGGTGGAATCGGGTGTTTGATTACCGACTTCTTATCTGAGGGATGGTGAAAATCACTCGAAGTGGTTTGACACATGATTTAGATTGACGTGGTCATTCTCTGATTTGTAATTTACATGTTTTTCACGTAAATCCATTTGCAACGTCCCCTTGGATCTTTTATTTGAGGCTTAAACCTTTTTTAACCTCTTAAAAAGGGTCGCGGCATTTCAAAATCACCGAAAATCATTTCACACATCTAAATGAAGCCATTAAGGCGATATACATGCGTTCTACTTATTGGGAATGTTGATATATACGTGGCTTAGAAATAAAATGAAAATAAAGCCTCGAAAATGATTACAATTTAAAGAATGTCTTTTATGGTGGAATCGGGTGTTTGATTGACCGACTTCTTATCGGAGGGATGGTGAAAATCACTCGAAGGGGATTTACACATGATTTGGATTGACGTGGTCATTCTTTGTTTTTTAATTTACTTGTTTTTCACGTAAATCCACTTTCAACGAACCCTTGGATTTTCCTTTTATTTGAGGCTTAGACCATTTTAACCTCTTAACGTGGGTGGCGGCATTTCAAAATCACCGAAAATCTATTCACACATCTAAATGAAGCCATTAAGGGGATATACATGCGTTCTATTTAATGGGAATGTTGATATATACGATGCTTAGAAATAAAATGAAAATAAAGCCTCGAAAATGTTTACAATTGAAAAAAAGTCTTTTGTGATGGATTCAGGGTTTGATTGACCGAGTTCTTATATGAGGGATGGTGAAAATCACTCGATGGGGTTTGACACATGATTTGGATTGACGTGGTCATTCTCTGTTTTGTAATTTACGTG
The DNA here is from genome assembly GCA_030844895.1 of Ambrosia x helenae. Lineage (NCBI taxonomy): Eukaryota > Viridiplantae > Streptophyta > Magnoliopsida > Asterales > Asteraceae > Ambrosia > Ambrosia x helenae. The sequence goes on along the minus strand of JAUTDX010001039.1, from coordinate 49,279 downwards.
TTTTTCACGTAAATCAATTTGCAACGTCCCCTTGGATTTTACTTTTATTTGAGGCTTAAACCTTTTTTAACCTCTTAAAGAGGGTCGCGGCATTTCAAAATCACCGAAAGTCATTTCACACATCTAAAAGAAGCCATTAAGGCGATATACATGCGTTCTATTTAATGGGAATGTTGATACATACGTGGCTTAGAAATAAAATGAAAATAAAGCCTCGAAAATGATTACAAATTAAAGAATGTCTTTTGTGGTGGAATCGGGTGTTTGATTAACCGACTTCTTATCTGAGGGATGGTGAAAATCACTCGAAGTGGTTTGACACATGATTTAGATTGACGTGGTCATTCTCTGATTTGTAATTTACATGTTTTTCACGTAAATCCATTTGCAACGTCCCCTTGGATCTTTTATTTGAGGCTTAAACCTTTTTTAACCTCTTAAAAAGGGTCGCGGCATTTCAAAATCACCGAAAATCATTTCACACATCTAAATGAAGCCATTAAGGCGATATACATGCGTTCTACTTATTGGGAATGTTGATATATACGTGGCTTAGAAATAAAATGAAAATAAAGCCTCGAAAATGATTACAATTTAAAGAATGTCTTTTATGGTGGAATCGGGTGTTTGATTGACCGACTTCTTATCGGAGGGATGGTGAAAATCACTCGAAGGGGATTTACACATGATTTGGATTGACGTGGTCATTCTTTGTTTTTTAATTTACTTGTTTTTCACGTAAATCCACTTTCAACGTACCCTTGGATTTTCCTTTTATTTGAGGCTTAGACCATTTTAACCTCTTAACGTGGGTGGCGGCATTTCAAAATCACCGAAAATCTATTCACACATCTAAATGAAGCCATTAAGGGGATATACATGCGTTCTATTTAATGGGAATGTTGATATATACGATGCTTAGAAATAAAATGAAAATAAAGCCTCGAAAATGTTTACAATTGAAAAAAAAGTCTTTTGTGATGGATTCAGGTGTTTGATTGACCGAGTTCTTATATGAGGGATGGTGAAAATCACTCGATGGGGTTTGACACATGATTTGGATTGACGTGGTCATTCTCTGTTTTGTAATTTACGTGTTTTTCACGTAAATCAATTTGCAACGTCCCCTTGGATTTTACTTTTATTTGAGGCTTAAACCTTTTTTAACCTCTTAAAGAGGGTCGCGGCATTTCAAAATCACCGAAAGTCATTTCACACATCTAAAAGAAGCCATTAAGGCGATATACATGCGTTCTATTTAATGGGAATGTTGATACATACGTGGCTTAGAAATAAAATGAAAATAAAGCCTCGAAAATGATTACAAATTAAAGAATGTCTTTTGTGGTGGAATCGGGTGTTTGATTAACCGACTTCTTATCTGAGGGATGGTGAAAATCACTCGAAGTGGTTTGACACATGATTTAGATTGACGTGGTCATTCTCTGATTTGTAATTTACATGTTTTTCACGTAAATCCATTTGCAACGTCCCCTTGGATCTTTTATTTGAGGCTTAAACCTTTTTTAACCTCTTAAAAAGGGTCGCGGCATTTCAAAATCACCGAAAATCATTTCACACATCTAAATGAAGCCATTAAGGCGATATACATGCGTTCTACTTATTGGGAATGTTGATATATACGTGGTTAGAAATAAAATGAAAATAAAGCCTCGAAAATGATTACAATTTAAAGAATGTCTTTTATGGTGGAATCGGGTGTTTGATTGACCGACTTCTTATCGGAGGGATGGTGAAAATCACTCGAAGGGGATTTACACATGATTTGGATTGACGTGGTCATTCTTTGTTTTTTAATTTACTTGTTTTTCACGTAAATCCACTTTCAACGTACCCTTGGATTTTCCTTTTATTTGAGGCTTAGACCATTTTAACCTCTTAACGTGGGTGGCGGCATTTCAAAATCACCGAAAATCTATTCACACATCTAAATGAAGCCATTAAGGGGATATACATGCGTTCTATTTAATGGGAATGTTGATATATACGATGCTTAGAAATAAAATGAAAATAAAGCCTCGAAAATGTTTACAATTGAAAAAAAAGTCTTTTGTGATGGATTCAGGGGTTTGATTGACCGAGTTCTTATATGAGGGATGTTGAAAATCACTCGATGGGGTTTGACACATGATTTGGATTGACGTGGTCATTCTCTGTTTTGTAATTTACGTGTTTTTCACGTAAATCAATTTGCAACGTCCCCTTGGATTTTACTTTTATTTGAGGCTTAAACCTTTTTAACCTCTTAAAGAGGGTCGCGGCATTTCAAAATCACCGAAAGTCATTTCACACATCTAAAAGAAGCCATTAAGGCGATATACATGCGTTCTATTTAATGGGAATGTTGATACATACGTGGCTTAGAAATAAAATGAAAATAAAGCCTCGAAAATGATTACAAATTAAAGAATGTCTTTTGTGGTGGAATCGGGTGTTTGATTAACCGACTTCTTATCTGAGGGATGGTGAAAATCACTCGAAGTGGTTTGACACATGATTTAGATTGACGTGGTCATTCTCTGATTTGTAATTTACATGTTTTTCACGTAAATCCATTTGCAACGTCCCCTTGGATCTTTTATTTGAGGCTTAAACCTTTTTTAACCTCTTAAAAAGGGTCGCGGCATTTCAAAATCACCGAAAATCATTTCACACATCTAAATGAAGCCATTAAGGCGATATACATGCGTTCTACTTATTGGGAATGTTGATATATACGTGGCTTAGAAATAAAATGAAAATAAAGCCTCGAAAATGATTACAATTTAAAGAATGTCTTTTATGGTGGAATCGGGTGTTTGATTGACCGACTTCTTATCGGAGGGATGGTGAAAATCACTCGAAGGGGATTTACACATGATTTGGATTGACGTGGTCATTCTTTGTTTTTTAATTTACTTGTTTTTCACGTAAATCCACTTTCAACGTACCCTTGGATTTTCCTTTTATTTGAGGCTTAGACCATTTTAACCTCTTAACGTGGGTGGCGGCATTTCAAAATCACCGAAAATCATTCACACATCTAAATGAAGCCATTAAGGGGATATACATGCGTTCTATTTAATGGGAATGTTGATATATACGATGCTTAGAAATAAAATGAAAATAAAGCCTCGAAAATGTTTACAATTGAAAAAAAGTCTTTTGTGATGGATTCAGGTGTTTGATTGACCGAGTTCTTATATGAGGGATGGTGAAAATCACTCGATGGGGTTTGACACATGATTTGGATTGACGTGGTCATTCTCTGTTTTGTAATTTACGTGTTTTTCACGTAAATCAATTTGCAACGTCCCCTTGGATTTTACTTTTATTTGAGGCTTAAACCTTTTTTAACCTCTTAAAGAGGGTCGCGGCATTTCAAAATCACCGAAAGTCATTTCACACATCTAAAAGAAGCCATTAAGGCGATATACATGCGTTCTATTTAATGGGAATGTTGATACATACGTGGCTTAGAAATAAAATGAAAATAAAGCCTCGAAAATGATTACAAATTAAAGAATGTCTTTTGTGGTGGAATCGGGTGTTTGATTAGCCGACTTCTTATCTGAGGGATGGTGAAAATCACTCGAAGTGGTTTGACACATGATTTAGATTGACGTGGTCATTCTCTGATTTGTAATTTACATGTTTTTCACGTAAATCCATTTGCAACGTCCCCTTGGATCTTTTATTTGAGGCTTAAACCTTTTTTAACCTCTTAAAAAGGGTCGCGGCATTTCAAAATCACCGAAAATCATTTCACACATCTAAATGAAGCCATTAAGGCGATATACATGCGTTCTATTTATTGGGAATGTTGATATATACGTGGGTTAGAAATAAAATGAAAATAAAGCCTCGAAAATGATTACAATTTAAAGAATGTCTTTTATGGTGGAATCGGGTGTTTGATTGACCGACTTCTTATCGGAGGGATGGTGAAAATCACTCGAAGGGGATTTACACATGATTTGGATTGACGTGGTCATTCTTTGTTTTTTAATTTACTTGTTTTTCACGTAAATCCACTTTCAACGTACCCTTGGATTTTCCTTTTATTTGAGGCTTAGACCATTTTAACCTCTTAACGTGGGTGGCGGCATTTCAAAATCACCGAAAATCTATTCACACATCTAAATGAAGCCATTAAGGGGATATACATGCGTTCTATTTAATGGGAATGTTGATATATACGATGCTTAGAAATAAAATGAAAATAAAGCCTCGAAAATGTTTACAATTGAAAAAAAAGTCTTTTGTGATGGATTCAGGTGTTTGATTGACCGAGTTCTTATATGAGGGATGTTGAAAATCACTCGATGGGGTTTGACACATGATTTGGATTGACGTGGTCATTCTCTGTTTTGTAATTTACATGTTTTTCACGTAAATCAATTTGCAACGTCCCCTTGGATTTTACTTTTATTTGAGGCTTAAACCTTTTTTAACCTCTTAAAGAGGGTCGCGGCATTTCAAAATCACCGAAAGTCATTTCACACATCTAAAAGAAGCCATTAAGGCGATATACATGCGTTCTATTTAATGGGAATGTTGATACATACGTGGCTTAGAAATAAAATGAAAATAAAGCCTCGAAAATGATTACAAATTAAAGAATGTCTTTTGTGGTGGAATCGGGTGTTTGATTACCGACTTCTTATCTGAGGGATGGTGAAAATCACTCGAAGTGGTTTGACACATGATTTAGATTGACGTGGTCATTCTCTGATTTGTAATTTACATGTTTTTCACGTAAATCCATTTGCAACGTCCCCTTGGATCTTTTATTTGAGGCTTAAACCTTTTTTAACCTCTTAAAAAGGGTCGCGGCATTTCAAAATCACCGAAAATCATTTCACACATCTAAATGAAGCCATTAAGGCGATATACATGCGTTCTACTTATTGGGAATGTTGATATATACGTGGCTTAGAAATAAAATGAAAATAAAGCCTCGAAAATGATTACAATTTAAAGAATGTCTTTTATGGTGGAATCGGGTGTTTGATTGACCGACTTCTTATCTGAGGGATGGTGAAAATCACTCGAAGGGGATTTACACATGATTTGGATTGACGTGGTCATTCTTTGTTTTTTAATTTACTTGTTTTTCACGTAAATCCACTTTCAACGTACCCTTGGATTTTCCTTTTATTTGAGGCTTAGACCATTTTAACCTCTTAACGTGGGTGGCGGCATTTCAAAATCACCGAAAATCTATTCACACATCTAAATGAAGCCATTAAGGGGATATACATGCGTTCTATTTAATGGGAATGTTGATATATACGATGCTTAGAAATAAAATGAAAATAAAGCCTCGAAAATGTTTACAATTGAAAAAAAGTCTTTTGTGATGGATTCAGGTGTTTGATTGACCGAGTTCTTATATGAGGGATGGTGAAAATCACTCGATGGGGTTTGACACATGATTTGGATTGACGTGGTCATTCTCTGTTTTGTAATTTACATGTTTTTCACGTAAATCAATTTGCAACGTCCCCTTGGATTTTACTTTTATTTGAGGCTTAAACCTTTTTTAACCTCTTAAAGAGGGTCGCGGCATTTCAAAATCACCGAAAGTCATTTCACACATCTAAAAGAAGCCATTAAGGCGATATACATGCGTTCTATTTAATGGGAATGTTGATACATACGTGGCTTAGAAATAAAATGAAAATAAAGCCTCGAAAATGATTACAAATTAAAGAATGTCTTTTGTGGTGGAATCGGGTGTTTGATTAGCCGACTTCTTATCTGAGGGATGGTGAAAATCACTCGAAGTGGTTTGACACATGATTTAGATTGACGTGGTCATTCTCTGATTTGTAATTTACATGTTTTTCACGTAAATCCATTTGCAACGTCCCCTTGGATCTTTTATTTGAGGCTTAAACCTTTTTTAACCTCTTAAAAAGGGTCGCGGCATTTCAAAATCACCGAAAATCATTTCACACATCTAAATGAAGCCATTAAGGCGATATACATGCGTTCTATTTATTGGGAATGTTGATATATACGTGGCTTAGAAATAAAATGAAAATAAAGCCTCGAAAATGATTACAATTTAAAGAATGTCTTTTATGGTGGAATCGGGTGTTTGATTGACCGACTTCTTATCTGAGGGATGGTGAAAATCACTCGAAGGGGATTTACACATGATTTGGATTGACGTGGTCATTCTTTGTTTTTTAATTTACTTGTTTTTCACGTAAATCCACTTTCAACGTACCCTTGGATTTTCCTTTTATTTGAGGCTTAGACCATTTTAACCTCTTAACGTGGGTGGCGGCATTTCAAAATCACCGAAAATCTATTCACACATCTAAATGAAGCCATTAAGGGGATATACATGCGTTCTATTTAATGGGAATGTTGATATATACGATGCTTAGAAATAAAATGAAAATAAAGCCTCGAAAATGTTTACAATTGAAAAAAAGTCTTTTGTGATGGATTCAGGGTTTGATTGACCGAGTTCTTATATGAGGGATGTTGAAAATCACTCGATGGGGTTTGACACATGATTTGGATTGACGTGGTCATTCTCTGTTTTGTAATTTACGTGTTTTTCACGTAAATCAATTTGCAACGTCCCCTTGGATTTTACTTTTATTTGAGGCTTAAACCTTTTTAACCTCTTAAAGAGGGTCGCGGCATTTCAAAATCACCGAAAGTCATTTCACACATCTAAAAGAAGCCATTAAGGCGATATACATGCGTTCTATTTAATGGGAATGTTGATACATACGTGGCTTAGAAATAAAATGAAAATAAAGCCTCGAAAATGATTACAAATTAAAGAATGTCTTTTGTGGTGGAATCGGGTGTTTGATTAACCGACTTCTTATCTGAGGGATGGTGAAAATCACTCGAAGTGGTTTGACACATGATTTAGATTGACGTGGTCATTCTCTGATTTGTAATTTACATGTTTTTCACGTAAATCCATTTGCAACGTCCCCTTGGATCTTTTATTTGAGGCTTAAACCTTTTTTAACCTCTTAAAAAGGGTCGCGGCATTTCAAAATCACCGAAAATCATTTCACACATCTAAATGAAGCCATTAAGGCGATATACATGCGTTCTACTTATTGGGAATGTTGATATATACGTGGCTTAGAAATAAAATGAAAATAAAGCCTCGAAAATGATTACAATTTAAAGAATGTCTTTTATGGTGGAATCGGGTGTTTGATTGACCGACTTCTTATCTGAGGGATGGTGAAAATCACTCGAAGGGGATTTACACATGATTTGGATTGACGTGGTCATTCTTTGTTTTTTAATTTACTTGTTTTTCACGTAAATCCACTTTCAACGTACCCTTGGATTTTCCTTTTATTTGAGGCTTAGACCATTTTAACCTCTTAACGTGGGTGGCGGCATTTCAAAATCACCGAAAATCTATTCACACATCTAAATGAAGCCATTAAGGGGATATACATGCGTTCTATTTAATGGGAATGTTGATATATACGATGCTTAGAAATAAAATGAAAATAAAGCCTCGAAAATGTTTACAATTGAAAAAAAGTCTTTTGTGATGGATTCAGGTGTTTGATTGACCGAGTTCTTATATGAGGGATGGTGAAAATCACTCGATGGGGTTTGACACATGATTTGGATTGACGTGGTCATTCTCTGTTTTGTAATTTACGTGTTTTTCACGTAAATCAATTTGCAACGTCCCCTTGGATTTTACTTTTATTTGAGGCTTAAACCTTTTTTAACCTCTTAAAGAGGGTCGCGGCATTTCAAAATCACCGAAAGTCATTTCACACATCTAAAAGAAGCCATTAAGGCGATATACATGCGTTCTATTTAATGGGAATGTTGATACATACGTGGCTTAGAAATAAAATGAAAATAAAGCCTCGAAAATGATTACAAATTAAAGAATGTCTTTTGTGGTGGAATCGGGTGTTTGATTAGCCGACTTCTTATCTGAGGGATGGTGAAAATCACTCGAAGTGGTTTGACACATGATTTAGATTGACGTGGTCATTCTCTGATTTGTAATTTACATGTTTTTCACGTAAATCCATTTGCAACGTCCCCTTGGATCTTTTATTTGAGGCTTAAACCTTTTTTAACCTCTTAAAAAGGGTCGCGGCATTTCAAAATCACCGAAAATCATTTCACACATCTAAATGAAGCCATTAAGGCGATATACATGCGTTCTACTTATTGGGAATGTTGATATATACGTGGCTTAGAAATAAAATGAAAATAAAGCCTCGAAAATGATTACAATTTAAAGAATGTCTTTTATGGTGGAATCGGGTGTTTGATTGACCGACTTCTTATCGGAGGGATGGTGAAAATCACTCGAAGGGGATTTACACATGATTTGGATTGACGTGGTCATTCTTTGTTTTTTAATTTACTTGTTTTTCACGTAAATCCACTTTCAACGTACCCTTGGATTTTCCTTTTATTTGAGGCTTAGACCATTTTAACCTCTTAACGTGGGTGGCGGCATTTCAAAATCACCGAAAATCTATTCACACATCTAAATGAAGCCATTAAGGGGATATACATGCGTTCTATTTAATGGGAATGTTGATATATACGATGCTTAGAAATAAAATGAAAATAAAGCCTCGAAAATGTTTACAATTGAAAAAAAAGTCTTTTGTGATGGATTCAGGGGTTTGATTGACCGAGTTCTTATATGAGGGATGTTGAAAATCACTCGATGGGGTTTGACACATGATTTGGATTGACGTGGTCATTCTCTGTTTTGTAATTTACGTGTTTTTCACGTAAATCAATTTGCAACGTCCCCTTGGATTTTACTTTTATTTGAGGCTTAAACCTTTTTAACCTCTTAAAGAGGGTCGCGGCATTTCAAAATCACCGAAAGTCATTTCACACATCTAAAAGAAGCCATTAAGGCGATATACATGCGTTCTATTTAATGGGAATGTTGATACATACGTGGCTTAGAAATAAAATGAAAATAAAGCCTCGAAAATGATTACAAATTAAAGAATGTCTTTTGTGGTGGAATCGGGTGTTTGATTAACCGACTTCTTATCTGAGGGATGGTGAAAATCACTCGAAGTGGTTTGACACATGATTTAGATTGACGTGGTCATTCTCTGATTTGTAATTTACATGTTTTTCACGTAAATCCATTTGCAACGTCCCCTTGGATCTTTTATTTGAGGCTTAAACCTTTTATAACCTCTTAAAAAGGGTCGCGGCATTTCAAAATCACCGAAAATCATTTCACACATCTAAATGAAGCCATTAAGGCGATATACATGCGTTCTACTTATTGGGAATGTTGATATATACGTGGCTTAGAAATAAAATGAAAATAAAGCCTCGAAAATGATTACAATTTAAAGAATGTCTTTTATGGTGGAATCGGGTGTTTGATTGACCGACTTCTTATCTGAGGGATGGTGAAAATCACTCGAAGGGGATTTACACATGATTTGGATTGACGTGGTCATTCTTTGTTTTTTAATTTACTTGTTTTTAACGTAAATCCACTTTCAACGTACCCTTGGATTTCAAAATTTGAAAATCTATTCACACATCTAAAAGCCATTAAGGGGTATACGGCGTTCAAAATCACCGAAATTTCACACATCTAAATTGCCATTATATACATGCGTTCTATTTAATGGGAAATGATATATACGATGCTTAGAAATAAAATGAAAATAAAGCCTCGAAAATGTTTACAATTGAAAAAAAGTCTTTTGTGATGGATTCAGGTGTTTGATTGACCGAGTTCTTATATGAGGGATGGTGAAAATCACTCGATGGGGTTTGACACATGATTTGGATTGACGTGGTCATTCTCTGTTTTGTAATTTACGTGTTTTTCACGTAAATCAATTTGCAACGTCCCCTTGGATTTTACTTTTATTTGAGGCTTAAACCTTTTTTAACCTCTTAAAGAGGGTCGCGGCATTTCAAAATCACCGAAAGTCATTTCACACATCTAAAAGAAGCCATTAAGGCGATATACATGTATTCTATTTAATGGGAATGTTGATACATACGTGGCTTAGAAATAAAATGAAAATAAAGCCTCGAAAATGATTACAAATTAAAGAATGTCTTTTGTGGTGGAATCGGGTGTTTGATTAGCCGACTTCTTATCTGAGGGATGGTGAAAATCACTCGAAGTGGTTTGACACATGATTTAGATTGACGTGGTCATTCTCTGATTTGTAATTTACATGTTTTTCACGTAAATCCATTTGCAACGTCCCCTTGGATCTTTTATTTGAGGCTTAAACCTTTTTTAACCTCTTAAAAAGGGTCGCGGCATTTCAAAATCACCGAAAATCATTTCACACATCTAAATGAAGCCATTAAGGCGATATACATGCGTTCTATTTATTGGGAATGTTGATATATACGTGGGTTAGAAATAAAATGAAAATAAAGCCTCGAAAATGATTACAATTTAAAGAATGTCTTTTATGGTGGAATCGGGTGTTTGATTGACCGACTTCTTATCGGAGGGATGGTGAAAATCACTCGAAGGGGATTTACACATGATTTGGATTGACGTGGTCATTCTTTGTTTTTTAATTTACTTGTTTTTCACGTAAATCCACTTTCAACGAACCCTTGGATTTTCCTTTTATTTGAGGCTTAGACCATTTTAACCTCTTAACGTGGGTGGCGGCATTTCAAAATCACCGAAAATCTATTCACACATCTAAATGAAGCCATTAAGGGGATATACATGCGTTCTATTTAATGGGAATGTTGATATATACGATGCTTAGAAATAAAATGAAAATAAAGCCTCGAAAATGTTTACAATTGAAAAAAAAGTCTTTTGTGATGGATTCAGGGTTTGATTGACCGAGTTCTTATATGAGGGATGTTGAAAATCACTCGATGGGGTTTGACACATGATTTGGATTGACGTGGTCATTCTCTGTTTTGTAATTTACGTGTTTTTCACGTAAATCAATTTGCAACGTCCCCTTGGATTTTACTTTTATTTGAGGCTTAAACCTTTTTAAACCTCTTAAAGAGGGTCGCGGCATTTCAAAATCACCGAAAGTCATTTCACACATCTAAAAGAAGCCATTAAGGCGATATACATGCGTTCTATTTAATGGGAATGTTGATACATACGTGGCTTAGAAATAAAATGAAAATAAAGCCTCGAAAATGATTACAAATTAAAGAATGTCTTTTGTGGTGGAATCGGGTGTTTGATTAACCGACTTCTTATCTGAGGGATGGTGAAAATCACTCGAAGTGGTTTGACACATGATTTAGATTGACGTGGTCATTCTCTGATTTGTAATTTACATGTTTTTCACGTAAATCCATTTGCAACGTCCCCTTGGATCTTTTATTTGAGGCTTAAACCTTTTTTAACCTCTTAAAAAGGGTCGCGGCATTTCAAAATCACCGAAAATCATTTCACACATCTAAATGAAGCCATTAAGGCGATATACATGCGTTCTACTTATTGGGAATGTTGATATATACGTGGCTTAGAAATAAAATGAAAATAAAGCCTCGAAAATGATTACAATTTAAAGAATGTCTTTTATGGTGGAATCGGGTGTTTGATTGACCGACTTCTTATCTAAGGGATGGTGAAAATCACTCGAAGGGGATTTACACATGATTTGGATTGACGTGGTCATTCTTTGTTTTTTAATTTACTTGTTTTTCACGTAAATCCACTTTCAACGTACCCTTGGATTTTCCTTTTATTTGAGGCTTAGACCATTTTAACCTCTTAACGTGGGTGGCGGCATTTCAAAATCACCGAAAATCTATTCACACATCTAAATGAAGCCATTAAGGGGATATACATGCGTTCTATTTAATGGGAATGTTGATATATACGATGCTTAGAAATAAAATTAAAATAAAGCCTCGAAAATGTTTACAATTGAAAAAAAGTCTTTTGTGATGGATTCAGGTGTTTGATTGACCGAGTTCTTATATGAGGGATGGTGAAAATCACTCGATGGGGTTTGACACATGATTTGGATTGACGTGGTCATTCTCTGTTTTGTAATTTACGTGTTTTTCACGTAAATCAATTTGCAACGTCCCCTTGGATTTTACTTTTATTTGAGGCTTAAACCTTTTTTAACCTCTTAAAGAGGGTCGCGGCATTTCAAAATCACCGAAAGTCATTTCACACATCTAAAAGAAGCCATTAAGGCGATATACATGTATTCTATTTAATGGGAATGTTGATACATACGTGGCTTAGAAATAAAATGAAAATAAAGCCTCGAAAATGATTACAAATTAAAGAATGTCATTTGTGGTGGAATCGGGTGTTTGATTAGCCGACTTCTTATCTGAGGGATGGTGAAAATCACTCGAAGTGGTTTGACACATGATTTAGATTGACGTGGTCATTCTCTGATTTGTAATTTACATGTTTTTCACGTAAATCCATTTGCAACGTCCCCTTGGATCTTTTATTTGAGGCTTAAACCTTTTTTAACCTCTTAAAAAGGGTCGCGGCATTTCAAAATCACCGAAAATCATTTCACACATCTAAATGAAGCCATTAAGGCGATATACATGCGTTCTATTTATTGGGAATGTTGATATATACGTGGCTTAGAAATAAAATGAAAATAAAGCCTCGAAAATGATTACAATTTAAAGAATGTCTTTTATGGTGGAATCGGGTGTTTGATTGACCGACTTCTTATCGGAGGGATGGTGAAAATCACTCGAAGGGGATTTACACATGATTTGGATTGACGTGGTCATTCTTTGTTTTTTAATTTACTTGTTTTTCACGTAAATCCACTTTCAACGAACCCTTGGATTTTCCTTTTATTTGAGGCTTAGACCATTTTAACCTCTTAACGTGGGTGGCGGCATTTCAAAATCACCGAAAATCTATTCACACATCTAAATGAAGCCATTAAGGGGATATACATGCGTTCTATTTAATGGGAATGTTGATATATACGATGCTTAGAAATAAAATGAAAATAAAGCCTCGAAAATGTTTACAATTGAAAAAAAAGTCTTTTGTGATGGATTCAGGGGTTTGATTGACCGAGTTCTTATATGAGGGATGTTGAAAATCACTCGCTGGGGTTTGACACATGATTTGGATTGACGTGGTCATTCTCTGTTTTGTAATTTACGTGTTTTTCACGTAAATCAATTTGCAACGTCCCCTTGGATTTTACTTTTATTTGAGGCTTAAACCTTTTTAAACCTCTTAAAGAGGGTCGCGGCATTTCAAAATCACCGAAAGTCATTTCACACATCTAAAAGAAGCCATTAAGGCGATATACATGCATTCTATTTAATGGGAATGTTGATACATACGTGGCTTAGAAATAAAATGAAAATAAAGCCTCGAAAATGATTACAAATTAAAGAATGTCTTTTGTGGTGGAATCGGGTGTTTGATTAACCGACTTCTTATCTGAGGGATGGTGAAAATCACTCGAAGTGGTTTGACACATGATTTAGATTGACGTGGTCATTCTCTGATTTGTAATTTACATGTTTTTAACGTAAATCCATTTGCAACGTCCCCTTGGATCTTTTATTTGAGGCTTAAACCTTTTTATAACCTCTTAAAAAGGGTCGCGGCATTTCAAAATCACCGAAAATCATTTCACACATCTAAATGAAGCCATTAAGGCGATATACATGCGTTCTACTTATTGGGAATGTTGATATATACGTGGCTTAGAAATAAAATGAAAATAAAGCCTCGAAAATGATTACAATTTAAAGAATGTCTTTTATGGTGGAATCGGGTGTTTGATTGACCGACTTCTTATCTGAGGGATGGTGAAAATCACTCGAAGGGGATTTACACATGATTTGGATTGACGTGGTCATTCTTTGTTTTTTAATTTACTTGTTTTTAACGTAAATCCACTTTCAACGTACCCTTGGATTTCAAAATCACCGAAAATCTATTCACACATCTAAATGAAGCCATTAAGGGGATATACCTGCGTTCTATTTAATGGGAATGTTGATATATACGATGCTTAGAAATAAAATGAAAATAAAGCCTCGAAAATGTTTACAATTGAAAAAAAGTCTTTTGTGATGGATTCAGGTGTTTGATTGACCGAGTTCTTATATGAGGGATGGTGAAAATCACTCGATGGGGTTTGACACATGATTTGGATTGACGTGGTCATTCTCTGTTTTGTAATTTACGTGTTTTTCACGTAAATCAATTTGCAACGTCCCCTTGGATTTTACTTTTATTTGAGGCTTAAACCTTTTTTAACCTCTTAAAGAGGGTCGCGGCATTTCAAAATCACCGAAAGTCATTTCACACATCTAAAAGAAGCCATTAAGGCGATATACATGTATTCTATTTAATGGGAATGTTGATACATACGTGGCTTAGAAATAAAATGAAAATAAAGCCTCGAAAATGATTACAAATTAAAGAATGTCTTTTGTGGTGGAATCGGGTGTTTGATTAGCCGACTTCTTATCTGAGGGATGGTGAAAATCACTCGAAGTGGTTTGACACATGATTTAGATTGACGTGGTCATTCTCTGATTTGTAATTTACATGTTTTTCACGTAAATCCATTTGCAACGTCCCCTTGGATCTTTTATTTGAGGCTTAAACCTTTTTTAACCTCTTAAAAAGGGTCGCGGCATTTCAAAATCACCGAAAATCATTTCACACATCTAAATGAAGCCATTAAGGCGATATACATGCGTTCTATTTATTGGGAATGTTGATATATACGTGGGTTAGAAATAAAATGAAAATAAAGCCTCGAAAATGATTACAATTTAAAGAATGTCTTTTATGGTGGAATCGGGTGTTTGATTGACCGACTTCTTATCGGAGGGATGGTGAAAATCACTCGAAGGGGATTTACACATGATTTGGATTGACGTGGTCATTCTTTGTTTATTAATTTACTTGTTTTTCACGTAAATCCACTTTCAACGAACCCTTGGATTTTCCTTTTATTTGAGGCTTAGACCATTTTACCCTTCACGTGGGTGGCGGCATTTCAAAATCACCGAAAATCTATTCACACATCTAAATTAAGCCATTAAGGGGATATACATGCGTTCTATTTAATGGGAATGTTGATATATACGATGCTTAGAAATAAAATGAAAATAAAGCCTCGAAAATGTTTACAATTGAAAAAAAAGTCTTTTTTGATGGATTCAGGGTTTGATTGACCGAGTTCTTATATGAGGGATGTTGAAATTCACTCGCTGGGGTTTGACACATGATTTGGATTGACGTGGTCATTCTCTGTTTTGTAATTTACGTGTTTTTCACGTAAATCAATTTGCAACGTCCCCTTGGATTTTACTTTTATTTGAGGCTTAAACCTTTTTTAACCTCTTAAAGAGGGTCGCGGCATTTCAAAATCACCGAAAGTCATTTCCCACATCTAAAAGAAGCCATTAAGGCGATATACATGCATTCTATTTAATGGGAATGTTGATACATACGTGGCTTAGAAATAAAATGAAAATAAAGCCTCGAAAATGATTACAAATTAAAGAATGTCTTTTGTGGTGGAATCGGGTGTTTGATTAACCGACTTCTTATCTGAGGGATGGTGAAAATCACTCGAAGTGGTTTGACACATGATTTAGATTGACGTGGTCATTCTCTGATTTGTAATTTACATGTTTTTAACGTAAATCCATTTGCAACGTCCCCTTGGATCTTTTATTTGAGGCTTAAACCTTTTATAACCTCTTAAAAAGGGTCGCGGCATTTCAAAATCACCGAAAATCATTTCACACATCTAAATGAAGCCATTAAGGCGATATACATGCGTTCTACTTATTGGGAATGTTGATATATACGTGGCTTAGAAATAAAATGAAAATAAAGCCTCGAAAATGATTACAATTTAAAGAATGTCTTTTATGGTGGAATCGGGTGTTTGATTGACCGACTTCTTATCTAAGGGATGGTGAAAATCACTCGAAGGGGATTTACACATGATTTGGATTGACGTGGTCATTCTTTGTTTTTTAATTTACTTGTTTTTAACGTAAATCCACTTTCAACGTACCCTTGGATTTCAAAATCACCGAAAATCTATTCACACATCTAAATGAAGCCATTAAGGGGATATACCTGCGTTCTATTTAATGGGAATGTTGATATATACGATGCTTAGAAATAAAATTAAAATAAAGCCTCGAAAATGTTTACAATTGAAAAAAAGTCTTTTGTGATGGATTCAGGTGTTTGATTGACCGAGTTCTTATATGAGGGATGGTGAAAATCACTCGATGGGGTTTGACACATGATTTGGATTGACGTGGTCATTCTCTGTTTTGTAATTTACGTGTTTTTCACGTAAATCAATTTGCAACTTCCCCTTGGATTTTACTTTTATTTGAGGCTTAAACCTTTTTTAACCTCTTAAAGAGGGTCGCGGCATTTCAAAATCACCGAAAGTCATTTCACACATCTAAAAGAAGCCATTAAGGCGATATACATGTATTCTATTTAATGGGAATGTTGATACATACGTGGCTTAGAAATAAAATGAAAATAAAGCCTCGAAAATGATTACAAATTAAAGAATGTCAATTGTGGTGGAATCGGGTGTTTGATTAGCCGACTTCTTATCTGAGGGATGGTGAAAATCACTCGAAGTGGTTTGACACATGATTTAGATTGACGTGGTCATTCTCTGATTTGTAATTTACATGTTTTTCACGTAAATCCATTTGCAACGTCCCCTTGGATCTTTTATTTGAGGCTTAAACCTTTTTTAACCTCTTAAAAAGGGTCGCGGCATTTCAAAATCACCGAAAATCATTTCACACATCTAAATGAAGCCATTAAGGCGATATACATGCGTTCTATTTATTGGGAATGTTGATATATACGTGGGTTAGAAATAAAATGAAAATAAAGCCTCGAAAATGATTACAATTTAAAGAATGTCTTTTATGGTGGAATCGGGTGTTTGATTGACCGACTTCTTATCGGAGGGATGGTGAAAATCACTCGAAGGGGATTTACACATGATTTGGATTGACATGGTCATTCTTTGTTTTTAATTTACTTGTTTTTCACGTAAATCCACTTTCAACGAACCCTTGGATTTTCCTTTTATTTGAGGCTTAGACCATTTTAACCTCTTAACGTGGGTGGCGGCATTTCAAAATCACCGAAAATCTATTCACACATCTAAATGAAGCCATTAAGGGGATATACATGCGTTCTATTTAATGGGAATGTTGATATATACGATGCTTAGAAATAAAATGAAAATAAAGCCTCGAAAATGTTTACAATTGAAAAAAAAAAGTCTTTTGTGATGGATTCAGGGATTTGATTGACCGAGTTCTTATATGAGGGATGTTGAAATTCACTCGCTGGGGTTTGACACATGATTTGGATTGACGTGGTCATTCTCTGTTTTGTAATTTACGTGTTTTTCACGTAAATCAATTTGCAACGTCCCCTTGGATTTTACTTTTATTTGAGGCTTAAACCTTTTTAAACCTCTGAAAGAGGGTCGCGGCATTTCAAAATCACCGAAAGTCATTTCCCACATCTAAAAGAAGCCATTAAGGCGATATACATGCATTCTATTTAATGGGAATGTTGATACATACGTGGCTTAGAAATAAAATGAAAATAAAGCCTCGAAAATGATTACAAATTAAAGAATGTCTTTTGTGGTGGAATCGGGTGTTTGATTAACCGACTTCTTATCTGAGGGATGGTGAAAATCACTCGAAGTGGTTTGACACATGATTTAGATTGACGTGGTCATTCTCTGATTTGTAATTTACATGTTTTTAACGTAAATCCATTTGCAACGTCCCCTTGGATCTTTTATTTGAGGCTTAAACCTTTTATAACCTCTTAAAAAGGGTCGCGGCATTTCAAAATCGCCGAAAATCATTTCACACATCTAAATGAAGCCATTAAGGCGATATACATGCGTTCTACTTATTGGGAATGTTGATATATACGTGGCTTAGAAATAAAATGAAAATAAAGCCTCGAAAATGATTACAATTTAAAGAATGTCTTTTATGGTGGAATCGGGTGTTTGATTGACCGACTTCTTATCTGAGGGATGGTGAAAATCACTCGAAGGGGATTTACACATGATTTGGATTGACGTGGTCATTCTTTGTTTTTTAATTTACTTGTTTTTAACGTAAATCCACTTTCAACGTACCCTTGGATTTTCCTTTTATTTGAGGCTTAGACCATTTTAACCTCTTAACGTGGGTGGCGGCATTTCAAAATCACCGAAAATCTATTCACACATCTAAATGAAGCCATTAAGGGGATATACCTGCGTTCTATTTAATGGGAATGTTGATATATACGATGCTTAGAAATAAAATTAAAATAAAGCCTCGAAAATGTTTACAATTGAAAAAAAGTCTTTTGTGATGGATTCAGGTGTTTGATTGACCGAGTTCTTATATGAGGGATGGTGAAAATCACTCGATGGGGTTTGACACATGATTTGGATTGACGTGGTCATTCTCTGTTTTGTAATTTACGTGTTTTTCACGTAAATCAATTTGCAACGTCCCCTTGGATTTTACTTTTATTTGAGGCTTAAACCTTTTTTAACCTCTTAAAGAGGGTCGCGGCATTTCAAAATCACCGAAAGTCATTTCACACATCTAAAAGAAGCCATTAAGGCGATATACATGTATTCTATTTAATGGGAATGTTGATACATACGTGGCTTAGAAATAAAATGAAAATAAAGCCTCGAAAATGATTACAAATTAAAGAATGTCATTTGTGGTGGAATCGGGTGTTTGATTAGCCGACTTCTTATCTGAGGGATGGTGAAAATCACTCGAAGTGGTTTGACACATGATTTAGATTGACGTGGTCATTCTCTGATTTGTAATTTACATGTTTTTCACGTAAATCCATTTGCAACGTCCCCTTGGATCTTTTATTTGAGGCTTAAACCTTTTTTAACCTCTTAAAAAGGGTCGCGGCATTTCAAAATCACCGAAAATCATTTCACACATCTAAATGAAGCCATTAAGGCGATATACATGCGTTCTATTTATTGGGAATGTTGATATATACGTGGCTTAGAAATAAAATGAAAATAAAGCCTCGAAAATGATTACAATTTAAAGAATGTCTTTTATGGTGGAATCGGGTGTTTGATTGACCGACTTCTTATCGGAGGGATGGTGAAAATCACTCGAAGGGGATTTACACATGATTTGGATTGACGTGGTCATTCTTTGTTTATTAATTTACTTGTTTTTCACGTAAATCCACTTTCAACGAACCCTTGGATTTTCCTTTTATTTGAGGCTTAGACCATTTTAACCTCTTAACGTGGGTGGCGGCATTTCAAAATCACCGAAAATCTATTCACACATCTAAATGAAGCCATTAAGGGGATATACATGCGTTCTATTTAATGGGAATGTTGATATATACGATGCTTAGAAATAAAATGAAAATAAAGCCTCGAAAATGTTTACAATTGAAAAAAAAAAGTCTTTTGTGATGGATTCAGGGGTTTGATTGACCGAGTTCTTATATGAGGGATGTTGAAATTCACTCGATGGGGTTTGACACATGATTTGGATTGACGTGGTCATTCTCTGTTTTGTAATTTACGTGTTTTTCACGTAAATCAATTTGCAACGTCCCCTTGGATTTTACTTTTATTTGAGGCTTAAACCTTTTTAAACCTCTTAAAGAGGGTCGCGGCATTTCAAAATCACCGAAAGTCATTTCACACATCTAAAAGAAGCCATTAAGGCGATATACATGCATTCTATTTAATGGGAATGTTGATACATACGTGGCTTAGAAATAAAATGAAAATAAAGCCTCGAAAATGATTACAAATTAAAGAATGTCTTTTGTGGTGGAATCGGGTGTTTGATTAACCGACTTCTTATCTGAGGGATGGTGAAAATCACTCGTAGTGGTTTGACACATGATTTAGATTGACGTGGTCATTCTCTGATTTGTAATTTACATGTTTTTAACGTAAATCCATTTGCAACGTCCCCTTGGATCTTTTATTTGAGGCTTAAACCTTTTTTAACCTCTTAAAAAGGGTCGCGGCATTTCAAAATCGCCGAAAATCATTTCACACATCTAAATGAAGCCATTAAGGCGATATACATGCGTTCTACTTATTGGGAATGTTGATATATACGTGGCTTAGAAATAAAATGAAAATAAAGCCTCGAAAATGATTACAATTTAAAGAATGTCTTTTATGGTGGAATCGGGTGTTTGATTGACCGACTTCTTATCTGAGGGATGGTGAAAATCACTCGAAGGGGATTTACACATGATTTGGATTGACGTGGTCATTCTTTGTTTTTTAATTTACTTGTTTTTAACGTAAATCCACTTTCAACGTACCCTTGGATTTCAAAATCACCGAAAATCTATTCACACATCTAAATGAAGCCATTAAGGGGATATACCTGCGTTCTATTTAATGGGAATGTTGATATATACGATGCTTAGAAATAAAATTAAAATAAAGCCTCGAAAATGTTTACAATTGAAAAAAAGTCTTTTGTGATGGATTCAGGTGTTTGATTGACCGAGTTCTTATATGAGGGATGGTGAAAATCACTCGATGGGGTTTGACACATGATTTGGATTGACGTGGTCATTCTTTGTTTTGTAATTTACGTGTTTTTCACGTAAATCAATTTGCAACGTCCCCTTGGATTTTACTTTTATTTGAGGCTTAAACCTTTTTTAACCTCTTAAAGAGGGTCGCGGCATTTCAAAATCACCGAAAGTCATTTCACACATCTAAAAGAAGCCATTAAGGCGATATACATGTATTCTATTTAATGGGAATGTTGATACATACGTGGCTTAGAAATAAAATGAAAATAAAGCCTCGAAAATGATTACAAATTAAAGAATGTCATTTGTGGTGGAATCGGGTGTTTGATTAGCCGACTTCTTATCTGAGGGATGGTGAAAATCACTCGTAGTGGTTTGACACATGATTTAGATTGACGTGGTCATTCTCTGATTTGTAATTTACATGTTTTTCACGTAAATCCATTTGCAACGTCCCCTTGGATCTTTTATTTGAGGCTTAAACCTTTTTTAACCTCTTAAAAAGGGTCGCGGCATTTCAAAATCACCGAAAATCATTTCACACATCTAAATGAAGCCATTAAGGCGATATACATGCGTTCTATTTATTGGGAATGTTGATATATACGTGGGTTAGAAATAAAATGAAAATAAAGCCTCGAAAATGATTACAATTTAAAGAATGTCTTTTATGGTGGAATCGGGTGTTTGATTGACCGACTTCTTATCGGAGGGATGGTGAAAATCACTCGAAGGGGATTTACACATGATTTGGATTGACGTGGTCATTCTTTGTTTATTAATTTACTTGTTTTTCACGTAAATCCACTTTCAACGAACCCTTGGATTTTCCTTTTATTTGAGGCTTAGACCATTTTAACCTCTTAACGTGGGTGGCGGCATTTCAAAATCACCGAAAATCTATTCACACATCTAAATTAAGCCATTAAGGGGATATACATGCGTTCTATTTAATGGGAATGTTGATATATACGATGCTTAGAAATAAAATGAAAATAAAGCCTCGAAAATGTTTACAATTGAAAAAAAAAGTCTTTTGTGATGGATTCAGGGTTTGATTGACCGAGTTCTTATATGAGGGATGTTGAAAATCACTCGCTGGGGTTTGACACATGATTTGGATTGACGTGGTCATTCTCTGTTTTGTAATTTACATGTTTTTCACGTAAATCAATTTGCAACGTCCCCTTGGATTTTACTTTTATTTGAGGCTTAAACCTTTTTTAACCTCTTAAAGAGGGTCGCGGCATTTCAAAATCACCGAAAGTCATTTCACACATCTAAAAGAAGCCATTAAGGCGATATACATGCATTCTATTTAATGGGAATGTTGATACATACGTGGCTTAGAAATAAAATGAAAATAAAGCCTCGAAAATGATTACAAATTAAAGAAAGTCTTTTGTGGTGGAATCGGGTGTTTGATTAACCGACTTCTTATCTGAGGGATGGTGAAAATCACTCGAAGTGGTTTGACACATTATTTAGATTGACGTGGTCATTCTCTGATTTGTAATTTACATGTTTTTCACGTAAATCCATTTGCAACGTCCCCTTAGATCTTTTATTTGAGGCTTAAACCTTTTTTAACCTCTTAAAAAGGGTCGCGGCATTTCAAAATCGCCGAAAATCATTTCACACATCTAAATGAAGCCATTAAGGCAATATACATGCGTTCTACTTTTTGGGAATGTTGATATATACGTGGCTTAGAAATAAAATGAAAATAAAGCCTCGAAAATGATTACAATTTAAAGAATGTCTTTTATGGTGGAATCGGGTGTTTGATTGACCGACTTCTTATCTGAGGGATGGTGAAAATCACTCGAAGGGGATTTACACATGATTTTGATTGACGTGGTCATTCTTTGTTTTTTAATT
This sequence comes from Ambrosia x helenae, assembly GCA_030844895.1. Taxonomy (NCBI): domain Eukaryota; kingdom Viridiplantae; phylum Streptophyta; class Magnoliopsida; order Asterales; family Asteraceae; genus Ambrosia; species Ambrosia x helenae. Next base: position 26,811 of record JAUTDX010001039.1, on the reverse strand, counting down.
TACTTGTTTTTCACGTAAATCCACTTTCAACATACCCTTGGATTTTCATTTTATTTGAGGCTTAGACCATTTTAACCTCTTAACGTGGGTGGTGGCATTTCAAAATCACCGAAAATCTATTCACACATCTAAATGAAGCCATTAAGGGGATATACCCGCGTTCTATTTAATGGGAATGTTGATATATACGATGCTTAGAAATAAAATGAAAATAAAGCCTCGAAAATGTTTACAATTGAAAAAAAGTCTTTTGTGATGGATTCAGGGGTTTGATTGACCGAGTTCTTATATCAGGGATGTTGAAAATCACTCGATGGGGTTTGACACATGATTTGGATTGACGTGGTCATTCTCTGTTTTGTAATTTATGTGTTTTTCACGTAAATCAATTTGCAACGTCCCCTTGGATTTTACTTTTATTTGAGGCTTAAACCTTTTTTAACCTCTTAAAGAGGGTCGCGGCATTTCAAAATCACCGAAAGTCATTTCACACATCTAAAAGAAGCCATTAAGGCGATATACATGCATTCTATTTAATGGGAATGTTGATACATACGTGGCTTAGAAATAAAATGAAAATAAAGCCTCGAAAATGATTACAAATTAAAGAATGTCTTTTGTGGTGGAATCGGGTGTTTGATTAACCGACTTCTTATCTGAGGGATGGTGAAAATCACTCGAAGTGGTTTGACACATGATTTAGATTGACGTGGTCATTCTCTGATTTGTAATTTACATGTTTTTAACGTAAATCCATTTGCAACGTCCCCTTGGATCTTTTATTTGAGGCTTAAACCTTTTATAACCTCTTAAAAAGGGTCGCGACATTTCAAAATCTCCGAATATCATTTCACACATCTAAATGAAGCCATTAAGGCGATATACATGCGTTCTACTTATTGGGAATGTTGATATATACGTGGCTTAGAAATAAAATGAAAATAAAGCCTCGAAAATGATTACAATTTAAAGAATGTCTTTTATGGTGGAATCGTGTGTTTGATTGACCGACTTCTTATCTGAGGGATGGTGAAAATGTGATACCCTGAAAATTCAGGTTCTCACTTTAACTAAACTCTAGTTACATTCCTTGCATTATACTTGACTAGGGTTAGTTAGATAAGGCATACGTGCATGGTTATGAGTCAAGGTGTGATTGCATGATTAGTGAACCTCGGACGTTGGTGAATAATAAACTTATGTGTCTCGGTGATACCTGACAAACTTATGTGAAAACCATACGTGATTATGTGAACCTAAACCGAACACGTTAATAGAAATCATTAAAAGTGGAGCATGAGGTTGATTAGGGTCTTAATGCATGGGGTTACACTTGTTACGGTCCGAAATAACGAAAACGTCGAAGGATAACGCGTCGGGAGGCGAAACGAGGCAAAAGCGCGCCACCCGGACCTGTGAGCGGCCGCTCACAGGCTCCGAGCGGCCGCTCGAACCTATCTGACGGGTTTAAACCGCCTCAAACTCGTATATAAGCATCCTTAACCCCCATGCAGCCCTCATACTCAACCCTAATCGCCCCCTTACTGCCCCACACGAATATTTCACTCCAAAAACTCCTGCTAAGGCTCAAGATCATCAATTGGGAGGCTCCAAGGCGCGCGATTGATTGATTTGAAGAGCTAAGGGTATAACTCATGATTTCTTACGCTTTTTACTTTATGTTTTATTGTAAAAATCATATAACAAGTTTGTCAAGGTCTGAATGGGTTTAATAAACATTAAAACATGAGTCTTTTGAAGATTAAACGGATTAAACCTATTAATAAACGCGTAGTAACATCATAGGATGCTTGTTGCGCAAGTTATTGGTGTTTTGATCCTAAAAGCTTTGATCTTGACATGTTTGATAATAGGATCTGATGGGAATAGGTATTAGGAAAGTTGTATGATGATTATTAGGTGTTATTGATTGATAATATGCAACTAGGGTTTGATATAATTAATAATATTGCACGATCAGAATCTGGACAGATTCTGAATGTCGACTTGTAGGGTCTGTTTCGTGGCTTGAAAATAATTGGTTTGATCGATTCTTTGCATGATTGTAACGTACAAGGTCTTAGCTTTTCATAATGGGCAAAACCATCGAATTTGGACATCGTTTGAGTCGTTTTTGGAATTTTAATTGATTAGGGGTCATATCAGATTTTCGGATTTGTAAACTGGGCTAACTTTAAATGGTCATAACTTGAGATTTACAAGGATTAGATTATGAAATTTTTCCAGTAGGTCAATACTGGAAAAATAGAGCTTTTCCAAGTGGATTCATCTCGTTTGGATGAATACACAATTTTTAAGAATTTTCCTACTAAACTGACCTGTTGAGGAGATTTTCTGGATATAGCTGTGTTGTACGAATTTTCATAATTTTTGTGTTTAGAGTTAAGACTAAACAAAAATAGGTATTGCCAAGTGAATCCCAAAGAAAATTCAGTAAAAATTTGGGAGGATAACTCACTGGTTTACTATTTTAAATAAATTCGTTTTGATGGCGCACAATCTGTCCTGAAAACACAGATTGTGTATTATGTGCTTATGTGATTACTTGAGGTCTTAGGTGATCTAAAATTGACATATAACGGAAGTACACACGTTTATGACACATACGGGCTGTAGAAACTAATTATAACCAACTCATTCACCAACGAGTCCGTAGGGTTTACTATTGCATGTAGAATCACTAGGCGTCGCATACACACTTTTGAACATTAAAACGCCTTGGACAAACGAGTTATATGGTGTAATGATGTTACGCCTATACTCACGTAGTGACACTGTTATTAGGGTGTCGGTAGCATATAATACTTGCTGTTCGGATTCTTTGCTTACGCGATAAGGTGAGTTTCACTACTCTTTTCTCAAAAGCATGCGTCTCGGGTTGAGACAACTACTTAACGTTTCTAGTCCGGTTCGGGACTACTTTTACACATTCCGGGTTTGGGGTGTGTGGTTCACGTGGTGAATCTATTTTTACTAATTCATACATATGTCCTTGATGAACTAAACCAAACACATCTTTTAAGTCCTTCAAAATACCGAATCAATTGCCGGTTGGGCAAGCGGGTTAATTAGTTGATAGCGCTATTAGGTCTAACAAACCTCACATCGTGCTGGGGGCACGGATGTGAACTATTAGCTTCAAACATAATCATTGTCGATGGACAATGATGCAAGGCATCCTTATCCCTGTTATGGGAACTTGTTCATTAGTAGTTCGGTATTCGCCGGTTTTAGTTATCATGAGTGGGCTAGCTACCCCTGACATTTGAATTAGCTATCGTTTACAGGGTCTGAGAGACCAACGCTGTACACTTGACTTTTGGGGTTTTGAGAACCTACACTTTTATTTACATCGCTTACTTATATTGTGAACTCACCAGCTTTATGTTGACACACGATTTACATGCTTTTGCAGGTAGTTAGCTTCCGGTGCCAGGATTAGAAAGCACCGTACACTTCACTGCATTTGGGCTCTCGGGCATACACATAAATTATATATTATGCTTTCGTATGGTTTTAATTTGGGCGCATTGTTTTGCGCATAGTTTTTAAAAAAGGTTTAAATTTGGTTTACGCTTCCGCAGCTTAACTAAACTTGGTTTTCGAAAACGAACTAAATGGTTTGGGCATTTAGAGTTCGTTCCTGTGACTTATGGCTATGAGATCCTGGTTTGTCATGCGCCTCGCGGTATAAACCCCGCAGTGGAAATTTGAGGGTGTGACAGATTGGTATCAGAGCCATTGGTTATAGTGAACTAGGACTGCATGTTGAGTCTAGTCTATAATGATTATAGCATAAGTACACTCACAACTTAAGTGCACAACTAGCTATTAGCTACATATATCTACAACATATGATTTCGGGAGATATGTTATCTCCTATTCTTAACACGTCAATGGTGGGAACCTAGGGTTACACCAGGTGGCGCATTACTGGGAGTAATATCCTAACTAACCTCATGGACGAGGAGACAACAATAGTACAAGGGAGGGAGCCTTGCGAGCGTTATGGCGCACGTACACAGGAAGCTGCACGATGCGCATGACGTGGTACCATTAAATCAACTATGAAGGAATTCGAATGCTGGGACTTATCTTTTGTCACTTAGCAAGGAGACAATTAGTTTCTGTTCCTTGCTACTTGATCTTTCTTACCCCCATTCGAAACTCAGACGGGACTGGGTTACGCATATAGAACTTATTTCTTACTTTAGTATCTTACGCCTAGTATGAGCGGGCGGACGTATGACTGCATATCCCTGTTACTCATAAGTATATGGTAGATTCATGGGAACACATTAGATCGGGACTTGTTACACACACTCTTGGGCAGTTACGTAAAGCCTGCGATGTAATGCAACATCACAAGGGAGGATGAAACCTACTAATGGTTGATAGCCACGATTGGAGGAACGAGTGGTACAGCTTACCACTAAACTGGTTCACATAGGACTAGAGAAGGAGATTGTACGTGATGAGAACCATATAACACTGACATCGCAAAAGAGGAAGGATAAGAGATGGAAGGGGAACCTGAGCAGGACGAGCACATGGAAAGTGACGATGAAGGCTCTACTATCTAGACAGAGCATGGAGACGATTGGCTCTTACCTTTTCTTACCTATCTTTTCTTTCATTTTCCTTTGCTAACTTAGATAAGACTGAGTTCTTATGATCAACGATAGGGTGGTTGAGGCCCTCGCATCTTTCCAAGCTAGTAAAGATCTATTTTGCTAAATCATTCTTTTCCCCTGACTTCCACATTTGAACTTTCTTATACCTTGAACGCACATTGTATTTCCAAGCCTTTTATTGGTTGTAAACCTCGATAACTCCAACGGAACTGAAGGAGACCGTCTGATTGCTTCGGTAGTATAAGTCTTTGCTCTGTGCATTTGCCCCCAGGCAGAATGAGGTAATGTATGCCACATGCACACTCGATGAGTTACAGATACTTGGGTGGAGAATGTAACCCCCATGACGAAATTTAGAAACTTGTTATCTAAAGACGGATGGGTCTGAAATCGACGCCTACACTACCAAGCTACAGGAGTTAGCTACTACATGCTCACACATATTTAACCTACATTACAAACGGATCGAGCTTCATACCAAAGGGGTTATCCCACAGGTTCGTAGCATGGCTACTACGGCTCACCTACCCAGAATATAACAAACCTTTCATCTGGCTCACAAACTCACCGACGAGGCTGTTGAGCATGGTACTTTTCCGAAGCAGGGTGCTTCATCTTCTACTTTTGCTGATAACAAGAGAACGTGAGATAGTATGCGGTATAAGTCCTTCAACAATAACCACAACAGTAACAACAACAATGGAGCTAGTGGAGGAGAATTTGTGATGGGCTCTGGGGAGGCCAGGACTGATAACAACGGCGTGACGGATACGTGTTCCTTAAACGCCACTCTCGCTTTTGTTTTATATGATGCTGGTGCAGACTATAGTTTTGTGTCATCAAAACTTAGCAAACAACTAGGGATAGTTCCTACACTTCTTGATACCCCGTACTCTATAGAGTTAGCTGATGGGAAGCCTGTTAAGGTAACCCACATCCATCGTGACTGTAAGCTCGAACTAGATGGACAGTTGTTTGCCATCGACCTCTTACCTATCACCCTAGGAAGCTTTGATCTCGTGGTTGGCATGGACTGGTTGTCCAAGCAACACGCTGAAATTCTCTGTCAAGAGAAGATTGTTCGTATCCCTCTCCCTAGTGGAGAATTCTTATCTGTCCGGGGTGATCCTGGTGGTGCCATGATGGGCATCATCTCTTTCCTGAAAGCCTAGAAGTGTATTCGGAAGGGCTACCCAGCCATATTGGCTAACATTTCTGATACTCGAGCTGAAGTTGAAACAAAAATTGAGGACATCCCTGTAGTTCAGGATTTTCCAGATGTCTTCCCAGAGGAATTACCCGGACTTCCACCTGTTCGACAAGTGGAATTTCAAATTGACCGTGCACCAGGAGCCGCCCCAGTTGCGCGTGCACCATACCGCCTTGCACCAGGCGAACTTCAAGAACTATCTACCCAACTCCAAGAATTATTGGATAGGGGTTTCATTAGACCTCGTTCTTCACCTTGGGGAACTCCAGTCTTATTTGTTAAGAAAAAGGATGGGAGTTCCCGTATGTGTATCGATTACCGGGAATTGAACAAGGTGACAATTAAAAACCGCTACCCTTTACCTCGTATTGATGATCTATTCGACCAGCTTCAGGGGTCGAGTTTCTATTCCAAGATTGACCTAAGGTCGGGGTATCATCAACTGAGAGTCCGAGAGGAGGATGTGCCAAAGACAGCCTTTCGAACTCGTTATGGGCACTATGAATTTTTGGTAATGCCCTTCGGGCTGACTAATGCACCAGCTGTGTTCATGGACCTCATGAACCGTGTGTGCAAACCCTATCTAGACAAATTTGTCATAGTGTTCATAGACGACATTCTGATCTATTCCAAGAGTAGGGGAGAGCACGAGCAACACCTACGACTGATCTTGGAACTTCTGAAAAGTGAGCAGTTATATGCAAAATTCTCCAAGTGCGACTTCTGGATTCGTGAGATCCAATTCTGGGGTCATGTGGTGAACGAGGCAGGAATACAGGTCGATCCCGCTAAGATTGATGCGATTAAAAGATGGGAGGCCCCTAAGAACTCCCACGGAGGTCCGATAATTCCTTGGCCTTGCAGGTTATTATCGCAGATTCATTCAGGGATTCTCAAAAATCGCTCAACCCCTCACTGCTTTGACACAGAAGGGGATTACCTACAAGTGGGGAGATGCCCAAGAACCTGCTTTTCTGATACTAAAGACTAAACCTTGCAGTGCTCCAATATTATCACTACCTGAGGGTACGGAGGACTTTGTGGTGTACTATGATGCATCTATCCAAGGTCTAGGGTGTGTTTTGATGCAACGCGAAAAGGTGATCACATATGCTTCACGACAACTAAAAGTTCATGAGAAAAATTTCCCCACTCACGACTTGGAACTGGGAGCGGAGGTCTTCGCTCTCAAAATTTGGAGGCACTACCTCTACGGGACAGAGTGCACGATTTCACAGATCATAAAAGTCTCCAGCATATATTCGACCAGAGGGTGCTAAGCATACGACAACGCCGATGGGTCAGACTCCTGAATGGTTATGACTGTGCCATCAAGTAACATTCAGGGAAGGCTAATGTAGTAGCAGATGCCCTGAGTCGTAAGGAAACAAAACCCAAACGAGTGCGAGCCTTGCAACTTACCCTACAATCTAATCTTCATGTTAAGATACGTAAAGCCCAGGGCGTGGCTTTGAAAGGGAAAACATCGGGCTTGAAACCTTGCACGGTGCTGATAAGCACCTGGAATGGAGGACATAGGGTCTTCAGCACTTCATGAATCAAGTCTGGATTCCACGTGTTGGAGATCTCAGACAACTAGTGCTCGATGGGGCACACACCCCTCGTTATTCGGTACATCCTAGTTCGGATAAAATGTACCGAGATCTCAAACTCTTTACTGGTGACCAAACATGAAAGCTGAGAAAAGTCACTTATGTTAGTAAGTGCTTGACTTGCGCGAAGGTTAAGATTGAATATCAGAAACCTTCAGGCCTACTTCAACAACCAGAGATTCCGATGTGGAAATGGGATGGGATTTCCATGGACTTCATTACGAAGCTTCCTAAAACGCCCAGCGGGCACGATATGATTTGGGTCATTATTGACCGTTTGACCAAATCAGCGCATTTCATGGCAATTAGAGAGGCGGACATGTTGGAACGTCTAGCCGCTTTTGTATTACGAAAATTGTCTCTAGGCATGGGATGCCAACTTCTATCATATCGGATCACGACGCGCGATCTACTTCCCATTTTTGGGAAACTCTCCAAATTGCTTTGGGAACTCATTTGGACATGAGCGCAGCCTATCACTCCCAGACGGATGGATAGAGTGAACGTACCATCCAAACACTAGAAGATCTACTGCGAGCGTGCGTGGTGGACTTTGGAAACAGTTGGGACAAGCACTTGCCTTTGATTGAATTCTCTTATAACAATAGTTATGACACTTCGATCCAGTGTGCACTTTTTGAGGCACTTTATGAACGGGAGTGCAAATCCCCCATATGTTGGACTGAAGTTGGGGATAGCCAACTGACAGGTTCCGAACTTGTGCACCAAACTTCTGAGAAGATAGTGCAATCAGAAAACGGATGGCTGCTACTCTTGAGCGACAGAAAAGCTACGCTGATAAGCGTAGGAAACTTTTAGAGCTCCGGAATGGGAACAAGGTACTATTAAAGGTGTCACCTTGAAAGGGTGTGACACGCTTTGGAAAACGGGGGAAGATGAACCCGTAAAACGTTGGACCATTCGAGATGGTTGATGGGATTGGTCTGGTAGCTTACAGGTTAAACCTGCTTAACAAACTTGGTAGGATACACGATGTATCCCACATATCGTACCGAATCTATAGAAATGCCTGTTGGATACAACACTGATGGTGCCACTGGAGGAGATCCAGGTGGACGATCGGCTACGGTTCATGGAAGAACCAGTGGAGATTCTTGAGCGGGGCGTCAAGAAACTCAAACAGAACACTATACCTATTATTAACGTACAATGGAATTCCCGTCTAGGACCGGAATACACGTGGGAGCGCAGAGATCAGATGCGGCTCAAATATCCACACCTCTTTTCTGAACCTGAACCTGTGCATAGATCAAATGCCGAACATAAAGCAGCTCGCTCAAAGTGAATTTCGGGGCGAAATTCCTTTCAACTTGGGGATGATGTGACATCCGGAAACCAAGCATACATTTTTTTTAGCTGGCTTTACTGTTTACTTGCTGAATTTCGGGACGAAATTCTTTTCAACTTGGGGATGATGTGATACCCCGAAAATTCAGGTTCTCACTTTAACTAAACTCTAGTTACATTCCTTGCATTATACTTAACTAGGGTTAGTTAGATAAGACATACGTGCATGGTTATGAGTCAAGGTGTGATTGCATGATTAGTGAACCTCGGACGTTGGTGAATAATAAACTTATGTGTCTCGGTGATACCTGACAAACTTATGTGAAAACCATACGTGATTATGTGAACCTAAACCGAACACGTTAATAGAAATCATTAAAAGTGGAGCATGAGGTTGATTAGGGTCTTAATGCATGGGGTTACACTTGTTACGGTCCGAAATAACGAAAACGTCGAAGGATAACGCGTCGGGAGGCGAAACGAGGCAAAAGCGCGCCACCCGGACCTGTGAGCGGCCGCTCACAGGCTCCGAGCGGCCGCTCGAACCTATCTGACGGGTTTAAACCGCCTCAAACTCGTATATAAGCATCCTTAACCCCCATGCAGCCCTCATACTCAACCCTAATCGCCCCCTTACTGCCCCACACGAATATTTCACTCCAAAAACTCCTGCTAAGGCTCAAGATCATCAATTGGGAGGCTCCAAGGCGCGCGATTGATTGATTTGAAGAGCTAAGGGTATAACTCATGATTTCTTACGCTTTTTACTTTATGTTTTATTGTAAAAATCATATAACAAGTTTGTCCAGGTCTGAATGGGTTTAATAAACATTAAAACATGAGTCTTTTGAAGATTAAACGGATTAAACCTATTAATAAACGCGTAGTAACATCATAGGATGCTTGTTGCGCAAGTTATTGGTGTTTTGATCCTAAAAGCTTTGATCTTGACATGTTTGATAATAGGATCTGATGGGAATAGGTATTAGGAAAGTTGTATGATGATTATTAGGTGTTATTGATTGATAATATGCAACTAGGGTTTGATATAATTGATAATATTGCACGATCAGAATCTGGACAGATTCTGAATGTCGACTTGTAGGGTCTGTTTCGTGGCTTGAAAATAATTGGTTTGATCGATTCTTTGCATGATTGTAACGTACAAGGTCTTAGCTTTTCATAATGGGCAAAACCATCGAATTTGGACATCGTTTGAGTCGTTTTTGGAATTTTAATTGATTAGGGGTCATATCAGATTTTCGGATTTGTAAACTGGGCTAACTTTAAATGGTCATAACTTGAGATTTACAAGGGATTAGATTATGAAATTTTTCCAGTAGGTCAATACTGGAAAAATAGAGCTTTTCCAAGTGGATTCATCTCGTTTGGATGAATACACAATTTTTAAGAATTTTCCTACTAAACTGACCTGTTGAGGAGATTTTCTGGACATAGCTGTGTTGTACGAATTTTCATAATTTTTGTGTTTGGAGTTAAGACTAAACAAAAATAGGTATTGCCAAGTGAATCCCAAAGAAAATTCAGTAAAAATTTGGGAGGATAACTCACTGGTTTACTATTTTAAATAAATTCGTTTTGATGGCGCACAATCTGTCCTGAAAACACAGATTGTGTATTATGTGCTTATGTGATTACTTGAGGTCTTAGGTGATCTAAAATTGACATATAACGGAAGTACACATGTTTATGACACATACGGGCTGTAGAAACTAATTATAACCAACTCATTCACCAACGAGTCCGTAGGGTTTACTATTGCATGTAGAATCACTAGGCGTCGCATACACACTTTTGAACATTAAAACGCCTTGGACAAACGAGTTATATGGTGTAATGATGTTACGCCTATACTCACGTAGTGACACTGTTATTAGGGTGTCGGTAGCATATAATACTTGCTGTTCGGATTCTTTGCTTACGCGATAAGGTGAGTTTCACTACTCTTTTCTCAAAAGCATGCGTCTCGGGTTGAGACAACTACTTAACGTTTCTAGTCCGGTTCGGGACTACTTTTACACATCCCGGGTTTGGGGTGCATGGTTCACGTGGTGAATCTATTTTTACTAATTCATATATATGTCCTTGATGAACTAAACCAAACACATCTTTTAAGTCCTTCAAAATACCGAATCAATTGCCGGTTGGGCAAGCGGGTTAATTAGTTGATAGCGCTATTAGGTCTAACAAACCTCACATCGTGCTGGGGGCACGGATGTGAACTATTAGCTTCAAACATAATCATTGTCGATGGACAATGATGCAAGGCATCCTTATCCCGGTTATGGGAACTTGTTCATTAGTAGTTCGGTATTCGCCGGTTTTAGTTATCATGAGTGGGCTAGCTACCCCTGACATTTGAATTAGCTATTTACAGGGTCTGAGAGACCAACGCTGTACACTTGACTTTTGGGGTTTTGAGAACCTACACTTTTATTTACATCGCTTACTTATATTGTGAACTCACCAGCTTTATGTTGACACACGATTTACATGCTTTTGCAGGTAGTTAGCTTCCGGTGCCAGGATTAGAAAGCACCGTACACTTCACTGCATTTGGGCTCTCGGGCATACACATAAATTATATATTATGCTTTCGTATGGTTTTAATTTGGGCGCATTGTTTTGCGCATAGTTTTTAAAAGGTTTAAATTTGGTTTACGCTTCCGCAGCTTAACTAAACTTGGTTTTCGAAAACGAACTAAATGGTTTGGGCATTTAGAGTTCGTTCCTGTGACTTATGGCTATGGGATCCTGGTTTGTCATGCGCCTCGCGGTATAAACCCCGCAGTGGAAATTTGAGGGTGTGACAGAAAATCACTCGAAGGGGATTTACACATGATTTGGATTGACGTGGTCATTCTTTGTTTTTTAATTTATAGTTTTTAACATAAATCCACTTTCAAACGTACCCTTGGATTTTCCTTTTATTTGAGGCTTAGACCATTTTACCTCTTAACGTGGGTGGCGGCATTTCAAAATCACCGAAAATCTATTCACACATCTAAATGAAGCCATTAAGGGGATATACCTGCGTTCTATTTAATGGGAATGTTGATATATACGATGGTTTAAATAAAATTAAAATAATGCTCGAAAATGTTTCAATTGGAAAAAAAGTCTTTTGTGATGGATTCAGGTGTTTGATTGACCGAGTTCTTATATGAGGGTTGGTAAAATCACTCGATGGGGGTTGGCACATGATTTGGATTGACGTGGTCATTCTCTGTTTTGTAATTTACATGTTTTTCACGTAAATCAATTTGCAACGTCCCCTTGGATTTTACTTTTATTTGAGGCTTAAACCTTTTTTAACCTCTTAAAGAGGGTCGCGGCATTTCAAAATCACCGAAAGTCATTTCACACATCTAAAAGAAGCAATTAAGGCGATTACATGTGTTCTTTTTAATGGGAATGTTGATACATACGTGGCTTAGAAATAAAATGAAAATAAAGCTTCGAAAGTGATTACAAATTAAAGAATGTCATTTGTGGTGGAATCGGGTGTTTGATTAGCCGACTTCTTATCTGAGGATGGTGAAAATCACTCGAATTGGTTTGACACATGATTTAGATTGTTGTGGTCATTCTCTGATTTGTAAATTTACATGTTTTTCACGTAATCCATTTGCAACGTCCCTTGGATCTTTTATTTGAGGCTTAAACCTTTTTTAACCTCTTAAAAAGGTTCGCGACATTTCTAAATCATCGAAAATCATTTCACCACATCTAAATGAAGCCATAAGGCGATATACATGCGTTCTACTTATTGGGAATTGTTGATATATACGTGGCTCTTAGAAATAAAATGAAAATAAAGCCTCGAAAATGATTACAATTTAAAGAATGTCTTTTATGGTGGAATCGGGTGTTTGATTGACCGACATCTTATCATGGGATGGTGAAAATCACTCGAAGAGGATTTACACATGATTTGGATTGACGTGGTCATTCTTTGTTTTTTAATTTACTTGTTTTTCACGTAAATCCACTTTCAAGGAACCCTTGGATTTTCCTTTTATTTGAGGCTTAGACCATTTTAACCTCTTAACATGGGTGGCGCATTTCAAAATCACCGAAAATCTTTTCACACATCTAAATGAAGCCATTAAGGGGTATACATGCGTTCTACTTATTGGGAATGTTGATATATACGTGGCTTAGAAATAAAATGAAAATAAAGCCTCGAAAATGATTACAATTTAAAGAATGTCTTTTATGGTGGAATCGGGTGTTTGATTGACCGACTTCTTATCAGAGGGATGGTGAAAATCACTCGAAGAGGTTTTACACATGATTTGGATTGACGTGGTCATTCTTTGTTTTTTAATTTACTTGTTTTTAACGTAAATCCACTTTCAACGTACCCTTGGATTTTCCTTTTATTTGAGGCTTAGACCTTTTAACCTCTTAACATGGGTGGCGGCATTTCAAAATCACCGAAAATCTATTCACACATCTAAATGAAGCATTAAGGGGATATACCTGCGTTCTATTTAATGGGATGTTGATATATACGAATGTTAGAATTAAAATTAAAGTAATGCCTCGAAAATGTTTACAATTGAAAAAAAGTCTTTTGTGATGGATTCAGGTGTTTGATTGACCGAGTTCTTATATGAGGGATGGTGAAAATCACTCGATGGGGTTTGACACATGATTTGGATTGACGTGGTCATTCTCTGTTTTGTAATTTACGTGTTTTTTCACGTAAATCATAATTTGCAACGTCTCTTGGATTTTACTTTTATTTGAGGCTTAAACCTTTTTTAACCTTTAAAGAGGGTCGCGGCATTTCAAAATCACCGAAAGTCTTTTCACACATCTAAAAGAAGCCATTAAGGCGATATACATGTATTCTATTTTAATGGGAATGTTGATACTACGTGGCTTAGAAATAAAATGAAAATAAAGCCTCGAAAATGATTACAAATTAAAGAATTATTTGTTGTGACACCCGGCAACTTTCGGTAACTACTTTTGAAAACTTAGTAAGTCTACCTTAGCGAGTCGCGCATACGTTACACATAACTTGGTCTGGTCGAGTCGAATCGTACATCATTAGGGTTTTAACATACGCAAGTCTCGGGTCCGGGAATTGGTGATCGGGCGGGAACGTGTTATTTATCATGCATTATATGTTTACAATCATTTATGTGACTTGATCGGTATGTGGAATTGTGCTAACTTGTGTTAAAACGGGGTTTAACGCGCAAAAACACACAAACACAGGGTTACAGGCGATTAGGCTTGCCTAATCGCCTGTATAGGGGCGATTAGATTGGAGGGTGGTTATGGCAGTAGGGGGCTAATCACATAACTGTTCATGCGATTAGGCCCCAATCGCATGATACAGTCATGCGATTAGGCTCCCTAATCGCGTATAAGTCTGCATACTCGCATTGATACGTGCTGGACGACCAAAAACGCCTATAAATACCACCCTTGACCTCCAAAACATCATTTGTGCAACCTAGCGTCCCATAACATAACCCAACCACAAACACCCTCTGGAACTCGTTTTTTTTGCATCAAAACCACCATTTTCAAGCTTATTCCATCATACCTCTTGATTACAAGGTGTTGTCTTCAAACCCAAACCTTTAAATGATTATGTTTTACTCCCTAAACGTCCAGACCTGACTTATAATTGTTTTTATCTTTGAAAATCCATTTAAAACCGTTTTTTATACAAACCCAACCTTTACATGTGTTATATGTGTTATATGTGTTTAAAGATAGGTTTTTTAGGATTGAATCAGGTGTGTTCTTATGTTATTATGATGTTTATTGCTGATATAAGTTAGTATGATGATTCCTAGGAGTTTGAATGGTTTGGTGGTGTATTGTTGTTACTTGATGTTTTGACCCATTGAAGGATTTTTGATGATTAAGGATGATATGAGGCATGTTGTTGATTGTATGATGTTAGGGTTTGTTATAGGATGATGCTAGAATAGTAGGATGCTATCGGACAACGTGGTTATGTGATTTAATCTGGATATTTGCTATTTAGGGCAAGTTCTTGCATGTTGATGTGTTGTTTTCATGCTAGGTTACTATTTTGGGAAAACACTCGCATTCGGGTACTGTTTAGAATGATGAAAACTTAGGGGTTTCGCTTGAAATATGTTTTTTGTTAATGTGTTAGGATGATTATTGGATGTTTTTACATGTTTCGGATCTGATTTTTGGAGCGTTAAACGCGCGAAATTGCATTGTACAGCTACAGCAGGCGAGTAGCACCCTAATCGCATGATGTATAGGCGATTAGGGGTGTAATCGCCTGAAGGGAAGCCTATCGTGTGTATATATAGGCGATTAGCCTTGTAATCGCCTGTTGACCCACCCTACTAATCACGTGTGACTTTTCCTAAATGCTAGTTTGATTCCTAATCGCGGTTGTAATGCTGCTGTATGTATATTTTAACATCCGGAACATGATTTGACGCCTAGGAACATGATAGGAACCCCGGGATTCACCCAATGACTTAGTAACACGTATTCGGACTGTTTATGCGTTAATCAGACATTATGCTAGACTAGGTGAACTGTTGCGCGTATTAAGTGTTTAATTGCATATGTGGCATGTTGTCTTGTATTTATCTAACACGTGGAATGTCGGGTCACCAATGGGATGTCGAGTCTTGTCTTACGTTGTCGGTTGTCGGTTAAACATGCTTTTCGGACACATAATGGTCATGGGACTGGACTTATGGGGACTAATGAAACCCGATGGGTTATTAGTCTAACTTGACAATATTTATGATAGGTCGTCTATTAGTTGGGGCTATCATATCTCACAGACGGTTTACTCATACCACGATACGGGTTTACTCTTAAACGGAAATACGCAACCTAAGGTGAGTTCACGGCCCCACATTTTACAGTTTTTACTTTTCGGGGGTGAGAAACATGCTTACAAACTCTTTTATGACTTATGACTCTTTATCAGATATACTATGGCTCACTTATTCGTACTATACGGATCATTGAAAATCCCTAGAAACCACTAACATGGGTATATGGCGTGGGGGGAATTTGGATAGCGCTATTGGGGTCCGACAAACCCCACTCGACGGCTGGAGGCCGGGCGGGTGGGCATATTGTCTCTAACAAAACTAAGGGTAACACTCGGCTCAGTCAGAATGGTTTCACCCGTATGAGTATTCTCATTCTGCGCCGTGTGGTGGCGTTCTCATTCTGCGCCGGTGGTTGGCGTTCTCATTCTGCGACCTGGATTGGCGTTCTCATTTAGCATAGTAGTAATTGTGATGTAACATTTTTGAAGGACACTGTAAACGTTTAATTAAAAACCTGTGAACTCACCAGCATTATATGTTGACTCTTTTAGCATGTTTTCTCAGGTCGCTAAGGGTAGCAGCTGTCGGATAGGCGCACGTTGTGGTCGCACTGGAGTCGTCTTTCGCGTCTAGGGTCTCATCTGCACGTTTTGGAATCATGAACTTTTGAACTATGTTTTATTTATGCTTGACTTTTGTAAACTTAAATTGCTTCCGCACTGTTTGAATGTTGGATTTAAACTTATGATGGGTTCTTATTTACGTATGTTTTTTCATTTAGACGTCGTTTATTGTGACCGTTGACTTGGATCCTGGTGTGTCACACGCCTCGCGGTAGAACTCCGCAAGTGGAAATTTGAGGGTGTTACATTTGTGGTGGGGAATGGGTGTTTGATTAGCCGACTTCTTATCTGAGGGATGGTGAAAATCACTCGTAGTGGTTTGACACATGATTTAGATTGACGTGGTCATTCTCTGATTTGTAATTTACATGTTTTTCACGTAAATCCATTTGCAACGTCCCCTTGGATCTTTTATTTGAGGCTTAAACCTTTTTTAACCTCTTAAAAAGGGTCTCGGCATTTCAAAATCACCGAAAATCATTTCACACATCTAAATGAAGCCATTAGGCGATATACATGCGTTTACTTATTGGGAATGTTGATATATACGTGGAGTTAGAAATAAAATGAAATAAAGCCTCGAAAATGATTACAATTTAAAGAATGTCTTTTATGGTGGAATCGGGTGTTTGATTGACCGACTTCTTATCGGAGGGATGGTTAAAATCACTCGAAGGGGATTTACACATGATTTGGATTGACATGGTCATTCTTGTTTATTAATTTACTTGTTTTTCACGTAAATCCACTTTCAACGAACCCTTGGATTTTCCTTTTATTTGAGGCTTAGACCATTTTAACCTCTTAACGTGGGTGGCGGCATTTCAAAATCACCGAAAATCTATTCACACATCTAAATTAAGCCATTAAGGGGATATACATGCGTTCTATTTAATGGGAATGTTGATATATACGATGCTTAGAAATAAAATGAAAATAAAGCCTCGAAAATGTTTACAATTGAAAAAAAAAGTCTTTTGTGATGGATTCAGGGGTTTGATTGACCGAGTTCTTATATGAGGGATGTTGAAAATTCACTCGCTGGGGTTTGACACATGATTTGGATAGACGTGGTCATTCTCTGTTTTGTAATTTACATGTTTTTCACGTAAATCAATTTGCAACGTCCCCTTGGATTTTACTTTTATTTGAGGCTTAAACCTTTTTAAACCTCTTAAAGAGGGTCGCGGCATATCAAAATCACCGAAAGTCATTTCACACATCTAAAAGAAGCCATTAAGGCGATATACATGCATTCTATTTAATGGGAATGTTGATACATACGTGGCTTAGAAATAAAATGAAAATAAAGCCTCGAAAATGATTACAAATTAAAGAAAGTCTTTTGTGGTGAATCGGGTGTTTGATTAACCGACTTCTTATCTGAGGGATGGTGAAAATCAATCGAAGTGGTTTGACACATTATTTAGATTGACGTGGTCATTCTCTGATTTGTAATTTACATGTTTTTCACGTAAATCCATTTGCAACGTCCCTTAGATCTTTTATTTGAGGCTTAAACCTTTTTTAACCTCTTAAAAAGGGTCGCGGATTTCAAATCGCCGAAAATCATTTCACACATCTAAATGAAGCCATTAAGGCATATACATGCGTTCTACTTTTTGGGAATGTTGATATATACGTGGCTTAGAAATAAAATGAAAATAAAGCCTCGAAAATGATTACAATTTAAAGAATGTCTTTTATGGTGGAATCGGGTGTTTGATTGACCGACTTCTTATCTGAGGGATGGTGAAAAATCACTCGAAGGGGATTTACACATGATTTTGATTGACCTGGTCATTCTTCGTTTTTTAATTTACTTGTTTTTCACGTAAATCCACTTTCAACAACCCTTGGATTTTCATTTTTATTTGAGGCTTAGACATTTTAACCTCTTAACGTGGGTGGTGGTATTTCAAAATCACCGAAAATCTATTCACACATCTAAATGAAGCCATTAGGGGATATACCCGCGTTCTATTTAATGGGATTGTTGATATATACGATGCTTAGAAATAAAATGAAAATAAAGCCTCGAAAATGTTTACAATTGAAAAAAAGTCTTTTTTGATGGATTCAGGGGTTTGATTGACCGAGTTCTTATATCGGGATGTTGAAAATCACTCGATGGGGTTTGACACATGATTTGGATTGACGTGGTCATTCTCTGTTTTGTAATTTATGTGTTTTTCACGTAAATCAATTTGCAACGTCCCTTGGATTTTACTTTTATTTGAGGCTTAAACCTTTTTTAACCTCTTAAAGAGGGTCGCGGCATTTCAAAATCACCGAAAGTCATTTACACATCTAAAAGAAGCCATTAAGGCGATATACATGCATTCTATTTAATGGGAATGTTGATACATACGTGGCTTAGAAAATAAAATGAAAATAAAGCCTCGGAAATGATTACAAATTAAAGAATGTCTTTTGTGGTGAATCGGGTGTTTGATTAACCGACTTCTTATCTGAGGGATGGTGAAAATCACTCGAAGTGGTTTGACACATGATTTAGATTGACGTGGTCATTCTCTGATTTGTAATTTACATGGTTTTAACATAAAATCCATTTGCAACGTCCCCTTGGATCTTTTATTTGAGGCTTAAACCTTTTATAACCTCTTAAAAAGGGTCGCGACATTTCAAAATCTCCGAATAATCATTTCACACATCTAAATGAAGCCATTAAGGCGATATACATGCGTTCTACTTATTGGGAATGTTGATATATACGTGACTTAGAGAAATAAAATGAAAATAAAGCCTCGAAAATGATTACAATTTAAAGAATGTCTTTTATGGTGGAATCGGGTGTTTGATTGACCGACTTCTTATCTGAGGGATGGTGAAAATCACTCGAAGGGGATTTACACATGATTTGGATTGACGTGGTCATTCTTTGTTTTTTAATTTACTTTTTTTTAACGTAAATCCACTTTCAACGTACCCTTGGATTTTCCTTTTATTTGAGGCTTAGACCATTTTAACCTCTTAACGTGGGTGGCGGCATTTCAAAATCACCGAAAATCTATTCACACATCTAAATGAAGCCATTAAGGGGATATACTTGCGTTCTATTTAATGGGAATGTTGATATATTACGATGCTTAGAAATAAAATTAAAATAATGCCTCGAAAATGTTTACAATTGAAAAAAAAGTCTTTTGTGATGGATTCAGGTGTTTGATTGACCGTGAGTTCTTATATGAGGGATGGTGAAAATCACTCGATGGGGTTTGACACATGATTTGGATTGACGTGGTCATTCTCTGTTTTGTAATTTACATGTTTTTCACGTAAATCAATTTTGCAACGTCCCCTTGGATTTTACTTTTATTTGAGGCTTAAACCTTTTTTAACCTCTTAAACAGGGTCGCGGCATTTCAAAATCACCGAAAGTCATTTCACACATCTAAAAGAAGCATTAAGGCGATATACATGTGTTCTTTTTAATGGGAATGTTGATACATACGTGGCTTAGAAATAAATGAAAATAAAGCTTCGAAAATGATTACAAATTAAAGAATGTCATTTGTTGGTGGAATCGGGTGTTTGATTAGCCGACTTCTTATCTGAGGGATGGTGAAAATCACTCGAAGTGGTTTGACACATGATTTAGATTGACGTGGTCATTCTCTGATTTGTAATTTACATTGTTTTTCACGTAAATCCATTTGCAACGTCCCCTTGGATCTTTTATTTGAGGCTTAAACCTTTTTTAACCTCTTAAAAAGGTTCGCGACATTTCTAAATCATCGAAAATCATTTCACACAATCTAAATGAAGCCATAAGGCGATATACATGCGTTCTACTTATTGGGAATGTTGATATATACGTGGGCTTAGAAATAAAATGAAAATAAAGCCTCGAAAATGATTACAATTTAAAGAATGTCTTTTATGGTGGAATCGGGTGTTTGATTGACCGACTTCTTATCAGAGGGTGGTGGTGGAAAATCACTCGAAGGAGGATTTACACATGATTTGGATTGATGTGGTCATTCTTTGTTTTTTAATTTACTTGTTTTTCACGTAAATCCACTTTCAAGGAACCTTGGATTTTCCTTTTATTTGAGGCTTAGACCATTTTAACGTCTTAACGTGGGTGGCGGCATTTCAAAATCACCGAAAATCTATTCACACATCGAATGAAGCCATTAAGGGGCTATACATGCGTTCTATTTAATGGGAATGTTGATATATACGATGCTTAGAAATAAAATGAAAATAAAGCCTCGAAAATGTTTACAATTGAAAAAAAAGTCTTTGTGATGGATTCAGGGGTTTGATTGACCGAGTTCTTATATCAGGGATGTTGAAAATCACTCGATGGGGTTTGACACATGATTTGGATTGACGTGGTCATTCTCTGTTTTGTAATTTACGTGTTTTTCACGTAAATCAATTGCAACGTCCCTTGGATTTTACTTTTATTTGAGGCTTAAACCTTTTTTAACTCTTAAAGAGGGTCGCGGCATTTCAAAATCACCGAAAGTCATTTCACACATCTAAAAGAAGCCATTAAGGCGATATACATGCATTCTATTTAATGGGAATGTTGATACATACGTGGCTTATAAATAAAATGAAAATAAAGCCTCGAAAATGATTACAAATTAAAGAATTTCTTTTGTGGTGGAATCGGGTGTTTGATTAACCGACTTCTTATCTGAGGGATGGTGAAAATCACTCGAAGTGGTTTGACACATGATTTAGATTGACGTGGTCATTCTACTGATTTGTAATTTACATGTTTTTCACGTAAATCCATTTGCAACGTCCCCTTGGATCTTTTATTGAGGCTTAAACCTTTTTTAACCTCTTAAAAAGGGTCGCGGCATTTCAAAATCACCGAAAATCATTTCACACATCTAAATGAAGCCATTAAGGCGATATACATGCGTTCTACTTATTGGGAATGTTGATATATACGTGAGTTAGAAATAAAATGAAAATAAAGCCTCGAAATGATTACAATTTAAAGAATGTCTTTTATGCTGGAATCGGGTGTTTGATTGACCGACTTCTTATCGGAGGGATGGTGAAAATCACTCGAAGGGGATTTACACATGATTTGGATTGAACATGGGTCATTCTTTGTTTATTAATTTACTTGTTTTTCACGTAATCCACTTTCAACGAACCCTTGGATTTTCCTTTTATTTGAGGCTTAGACATTTTAACCTCTTAACGTGGGTCGGGCGCATTTCAAAATCACCGAAAAATCTATTCACACATCTAAATTAAGCCATTAGGGGGATATACATGCGTTCTATTTAATGGGAATGTTGATATATTACGATGCTTAGAAATAAAATGAAAATAAAGCCTCGAAAATGTTTACAATTGAAAAAAAAGTCTTTTGTGATGGATTCAGGGGTTTGAGTTTGATTGACCGAGTTCTTATATGAGGGGATGTTGAAATTCACTCGCTGGGGTTTTGACACATGATTTAAATTGACGTGGTCATTCTCTGTTTTGTAATTTACGTGTTTTTCACGTAAATCAATTTGCAACGTATCCTTGGATTTTTACTTTTATTTGAGGCTTAACCTTTTTAAACCTCTTAAAGAGGGTCGCGGCATTTCAAAATCACCGAAAGTCATTTCACACATCTAAAAGAAGCCATTAAGGCGATATACATGCATTCTATTTAATGGGAATGTTGATACATACGTGGCTTAGAAATAAAATGAAAATAAAGCCTCGAAAATGATTACAAATTAAAGAATTTCTTTTGTGGTGGAATCGGGTGTTTGATTAACGACTTCTTATCTGTGGGATGGTGAAAATCACTCGAAGTGGTTTGACACATGATTTAGATTGACGTGGTCATTCTCTGATTTGTAATTTACATGTTTTTCACGTAAATCCATTTGCAACGTCCCTTGGATCTTTTATTTGAAGCTTAAACCTTTTTTAACCTCTTAAAAAGGGTCGCGGCATTTCAAAATCACCGAAAATCATTTCACACATCTAAATGAAGCCATTAAGGCGATATACATGCGTTCTACTTATTGGGAATGTTGATATATACGTGAGTTAGAAATAAAATGAAAATAAGCCTCGAAAATGATTACAATTTAAAGAATGTCTTTTATGGTGGAATCGGGTGTTTGATTGACCGACTTCTTATCGGAGGGATGGTGAAAATCACTCGAGGGGAATTTACACATGATTTGGATTGACATGGTCATTCTTTGTTTATTAATTTACTTGTTTTTCACGTAAATCCACTTTCAACGAACCCTTGGATTTTCCTTTATTTGAGGCTTAGACCATTTTAACCTCTTAACGTGGGGGGCGGCATTTCAAAATCACCGAAAATCTATTCACACATCTAAATTAAGCCATTAAGGGGATATACATGCGTTCTATTTAATGGGAATGTTGATATATACGATGCTTAGAAATAAAATGAAAATAAAGCCTCGAAAATGTTTACAATTGAAAAAAAAGTCTTTTGTGATGGATTCAGGGGTTTGATTGACCGAGTTCTTATATGAGGGATGTTGAAATTCACTCGCTGGGGTTTGACACATGATTTAAATTGACGTGGTCATTCTCTGTTTTGTAATTTACGTGTTTTTCACGTAAATCAATTTGCAACGTCCCCTTGGATTTTACTTTTATTTGAGGCTTAAACCTTTTTTAACCTCTTAAGAGGGTCGCGGCATTTTCAAAATCACCGAAAGTCATTTCACACATCTAAAAGAAGCATTAAGGCGATATACATGCATTCTATTTAATGGGAATGTTGATACATACGTGGCTTAGAAATAAAATGAAAATAAAGCCTCGAAAATGATACAAATAAAGAATTTCTTTTGTGGTGGAATCGGGTGTTTGATTAACCGACTTCTTATCTGAGGGATGGTGAAAATCACTCGAAGTGGTTTGACACATGATTTTAGATTGACGTGGTCATTCTCTGATTTGTAATTTACATGTTTTTCACGTAAATCCATTTGGCAACGTCCCCTTGGATCTTTTATTTGAGGCTTAAAACTTTTTTTAACCTCGTTAAAAGGGTCGCGGCATTTCAAAATCACCGAAAATCATTTCACACATCTAAATGAAGCCATTAAGGCGAATTTACATGCGTTCTACTTATTGGGAATGTTGATATATACGTTGAGGTTAGAAATAAAATGAAAATAAAGCCTCGAAAATGATTACAATTTAAAGAATGTCTTTTATGCTGGAATCGGGGTGTTTGATTGACCGACTTCTTATCGGAGGATGGTGAAAATCACTCGAAGGGGATTTACACATGATTTGGATTGACATGGTCATTTTTGTTTATTAATTTACTTGTTTTTCACGTAAATCCACTTTCAACGAACCCTTGGATTTTCTTTTATTTGAGGCTTAGACCATTTTAACCTCTTAACGTGGGGTGGCGGCATTCAAAATCACCGAAAATCTATTCACACATCTAAATTAAGCCATTAAGGGGATATACATGCGTTCTATTTAATGGGAATGTTGATATATACGATGCTTAGAAATAAAATGAAAATAAAGCCTCGAATATGTTTACAATTGAAAAAAAAGTCTTTTGTGATGGATTCAGGGGTTTGATTGACCGAGTTCTTATATGAGGGATGTTGAAATTCACTCGCTGGGGTTTGACACATGATTTAAATTGACGTGGTCATTCTCTGTTTTGTAATTTACGTGTTTTTCACGTAAATCAATTTGCAACGTCCCCTTGGATTTTACTTTTATTTGAGGCTTAAACCTTTTTTAACCTCTTAAAGTGGGTCGCGGCATTTCAAAATCACCGAAAGTCATTTCACACATCTAAAAGAAGCCATTAAGGCGATATACATGCATTCTATTTAATGGAATGTTGATACATACGTGGCTTAGAAATAAAATGAAAATAAAGCCTCGAAAATGATTACAAATTAAAGAATTTCTTTTGTGGTGGAATCGGGTGTTTGATTAACCGACTTCTTATCTGAGGGATGGTGAAAATCACTCGAAGTGGTTTGACACATGATTTAGATTGACGTGGTCATTCTCTGATTTGTAATTTACTTGTTTTTCACGTAAATCCATTTGCAACGTCCCCTTGGATCTTTTATTTGAGGCTTAAACCTTTTTTAACCTCTTAAAAAGGGTTCGCGGCATTTCAAAATCACGAAAATCATTTCACACATCTAAATGAAGCCATTAAGGCGATATACATGCGTTCTACTTATTGGGAATGTTGATATATACGTGAGTTAGAAAAAAATGAAAATAAAGCCTCGAAAATGATTACAATTTAAAGAATGTCTTTTATGCTGGGAATCGGGGTGTTTGATTGACCGACTTCTTATCGGAGGGATGGTGAAAATCACTCGAAGGGGATTTACACATGATTTGGATTGACATGGTCATTCTTTGTTTATTAATTTACTTGTTTTTCACGTAAATCCACTTTCAACGTAACCCTTGGATTTTCCTTTTATTTGAGGCTTAGACCATTTTAACCTCTTAACGTGGTGGGCGGCATTTCAAAATCACCGAAAATCTATTTCACAACATCTAAATTAAGCCATTAAGGGGATATACATGCGTTTATTTAATGGGAATGTTGATATATACGATGCTTAGAAATAAAATGAAAATAAAGCCTCGAAAATGTTTACAATTGAAAAAAAAGTCTTTTGTGATGGATTCAGGGGTTTGATTGACCGAGTTCTTATATGAGGGATGTTGAAATTCACTGCTGGGGTTTGACACATGATTTTAATTGACGTGGTCATTCTCTGTTTTGTAATTTTACGTGTTTTTCACGTAAATCAATTTGCAACGTCCCCTTGGATTTTACTTTTAATGAGGCTTAAAAACCTTTTTTAACCTCTTAAAGGGGTCGCGGCATTTCAAAATCACCGAAAGTCATTTCACACATCTAAAAGAAGCCATTAAGGCGATATACATGCATTCTATTTAATGGGAATGTTGATACATACGTGGCTTAGAAATAATATGAAATAAACGCCTCGAAAATGATTACAAATTAAAGAATTTCTTGTCATTTGTGGTGGAATCGGGTGTTTGATTAACCTACTTCTTATCTGAGGGAGGTGGTGAAAATCACTCGAAGTGGTTTGACACATGATTTAGATTGACGTGGTCATTCTCTGATTTGTAATTTACTGTTTTTTCACGTAAATCCATTTGCAACGTCCCTTGGATCTTTTATTTGAGGCTTAAACCTTTTTTAACCTCTTAAAAAGGGTCGCGGCATTTCAAAATCACCGAAAATCATTTCACACATCTAAATGAAGCCATTAAGGCGATATACATGCGTTCTACTTATTGGGAATGTTGATATATACGTGGGTTAGAAATAAAATGAAAATAAAGCCTCGAAAAATGATTACAATTTAAAGAATGTCTTTTATGTGGAATCGGGTGTGTTGATTTGACCGACTTCTTATCGGAGGGATGGTGAAAATCACTCGAAGGGGATTTACACATGGATTTGGATTGACATGGTCATTCTTTGTTTATTAATTTACTTGTTTTTCACGTAAATCCACTTTCAACGAACCCTTGGATTTTCCTTTTATTTGAGGTTAGACATTTTTAACCTCTTAACGTGGGTGGCGGCATTTCAAAATCACCGAAAATCTATTCACACATCTAAATTAAGCCATTAAGGGGATATACATGCGTTCTATTTAATGGGAATGTTGATATATACGAATGCTTAGAAATAAAATGAAAATAAAGCCTCGAAAATGTTTACAATTGAAAAAAAGTCTTTTGTGATGGATTTAGGGGTTTGATTGACCGAGTTCTTATATGAGGGATGTTGAAAATCACTCGCTGGGGTTTGACACATGATTTAATTGACGTGGTCATTCTCTGTTTTGTAATTTACGTGTTTTTCACGTAAATCAATTTGCAACGTCCCCTTGGATTTTACTTTTATTTGAGGCTTAAACCTTTTTTAACCTCTTAAAGAGGGTCGCGGCATTAAAAATCACCGAAAGTCATTTCACACATCTAAAAGAAGCCATTAAGGCGATATACATGCATTCTATTTAATGGGAATGTTGATACATACGTGGCTTAGAAATAAAATGAAAATAAAGCCTCGAAAATGATTACAAATTAAGAATTTCTTTTGTGGTGGAATCGGGTGTTTGATTAACCGACTTCTTATCTGAGGGATGGTGAAAATCACTCGAAGTGGTTTGACACATGATTTAGATTGACGTGGTCATTCTCTGATTTGTAATTTACATGTTTTTCACGTAAATCCATTTGCAACGTCCCCTTGGATCTTTTATTTGAGGCTTAAACCTTTTTTAACCTCTTAAAAAGGGTCGCGGCATTTCAAAATCACCGAAAATCATTTCACACATCTAAATGAAGCCATTAAGGCGATATACATGCGTTCTACTTATTGGGAATGTTGATATATACGTGAGTTAGAAATAAAATGAAAATAAGCCTCGAAAATGATTACAATTTAAAGAATGTCTTTTATGGTTGGAATCGGGTGTTTGATTGACCGACTTTTATCGGGGATGGTGAAAATCACTCGAAGGGGATTTACACATGATTTGG
>JAUTDX010001038.1:0-63570 GCA_030844895.1 Ambrosia x helenae | reverse complement strand
CAGTTCGATTGCAGCTTGGTAGGTTTTTTATGTTTGTAATTTCTGCTTTTTTTTTCAAATTCCCTAACAATAAGTAGATTTTTTTTTTGTTATTACATTGATTATATCGATAAGACATGGCATGCTTTGAAAAGGACAAAGTTTTTAATGATTTCGTAAAATGATTTACTTCATGTGTTTCATCTACGTTTCATTTTTTCAACATTCCATAACAATGTCTGGTAACATTTCAGGGATACTGTGGTCAGGAAAGATTTAGGAGTTCATTCCAAGCTATATAAGAGATTCATCAGTTGCAGTCGTTGTCTATGATGTCGCTAGTGAGTAGAACCTTACTTAAGAAGTCAGAAATGATCTCATGCACATTTTTCCTTCTTCAAATTATTTTTTCCTACATAGTGCAAAACACTGCCACTCTTTAATAGTTATTATTATTTGAGATATTTTGACAGAAAAAAAACTAAGTTCTTTTGTTAGTCCTGGTGCATTGCAGAAATACAAAAATTCTATAATGTGGACATTTTTTTCTATCTGAGCAACTGAAAAGGCTCTAACAGAAGTAGCAGTTATATCTCAGTTGTATGAAATGAGGTTAATTCAGATTGCAATTTATTTGATAACTGGTCAAATGTAGAAAATTAGTTTGAAACGAAATGGGTTAAACATGCACAAAATTTCCCTAACTTGTAATTGCAACGTCTTTGCACTAGTTTTAACGTTATTTTATACTAATTTCTGTGAGAATACCGTTAAAAACGACAGACGGTTAATCATGCATCATGTGGTGGCGTTGATAGCCAAACGACAAAGGGGCACATGCATCGATTGGGTTTGTCCCGATTGCTAAGTGTTTTGTACCTTATGTCCAAGGCTTGATCCAAACCACATCGAGCCGGGGGTCTCACTGGAAACAACCTCTCTATTCTTAGGGGTAGAGGTAAGGCTGTCTACATTTTACCCTCCTCAGACCCTACTTAGCTTTGCTATAGGTGAGATTAACTGAGTATGATGATGATGATGATGTTGATGATTAGTCTTACTTTATTACATTAATTGCTTACAAAATACAAGAAAAGGGACAAAAAAGTGTTGGTGTTCAATTTTATCCATTTTGACCTACACATTAAAGTCACGCCTTCTGACCTGAACAACAGCTTGACTTGATACCAACCGCACATTTTGCCACCTCCAGAATATATCTTTTTTGATACGTGCATTATAATTTTTGTTATTATCGAAAAACACTCACAACCTGATTGTAACAATAATTCGTATAAAAATGTATCAGTAATCAGACACGTGTTCTATTTTAACCCGTTCGGCATATGGGATTTGTTATTTTGCAGATCGACAATCATTCTTGAACACTGCAAAGTGGATAGAAGAAGTACGTACTGAACGTGGCATGATGTCATCATAGTTCTTGTTGGAAACAAAACTGATTTGTTGATAAAAAGGTTTGAGATTAACAGATTTTAACATATCTGATACTTTAAAAGCAGCAAGTTTTTGTGAAACTGTATAAGTCAACCTTGTCTGCAGATATGTTTTGAATGAACCGCCATCACTCTTTTTTTGCGCGATTTTTTTGTATATTTAGCAACAAACATCTTTACAACAAACAACATAATAATAATAATAATAAATCATTGAATAAATTGTATGTATAAAAAGATACTCTTTGGGCGATTTTCATCATCTTGACCTGTTGATATATTTGAAGCACTCTCTTTTTAGCTAAAATCGTTTCATTTGCCAGTTTAACCTGTTTGATGATAAATAATTAATAACCCAAAGCTGTGTTTTTCTTGACATTAGAACCATATTTGGATTGTGGTATTTTTTAGCTTCTATGCATTTTGGATTTTTGGTCATGTAGCATCCAATTCAGGGGTCTTTATATATTATAATATGACTATGTAAGAAGCAATGAAGATGTAATTTATGATTTCCCTTGGAATTTGATAATTAAACAGGCAAGTTTCAATTGAAGAAGGAGATGGCAAAGCTCGGGATTCGGGAGTCTTGTTTATAGAAAACCAGTGCAAAAGCCGGATTCAATATCAAGGTTTAATCTATTATCTATTATCTTTATATAGCTTCGTCCATCAATCTAATTTGCATTATATACCAAAACCATTGGCTTAGCTAGCAGTATCGAACCTTATATTTTACTCATCGACTTGTAACTCACTGGTGGTGGGGTGTTAAATTGTATTGGTTGTTTTTGCCGTTTGTGAAACCTAACACGGCTAACATGAACGCTAACTGTGTGACCCGGATTTTTTTTTTCAATGTTTTACCTTTTATTTGCGTATTAATACTGTAAAATTACAAGTTTACAACAAAAACACAAATGTGTATAAAGTATAAACCAATTATGTTTGCGTTATGATCAACCCATGTAGCAAAATGGTCAAGTTGGGTAACAAGTCAAAACGGGTAAGGTTTGTAGGTGAGTTGGGCTGCGATGGGATGTCCTACAAACACTTCAAAAAATTTGCTATGTTTGACCACAAAAAACATTTCTCTTCCATATACAGCCTTTATTCCGAAAGATTGCTAGTGCATTACGGGGATGGAGACTTTTACCTCCACAAAACAAGAAGACATGGTTGACGTGAATTTGAAATCTTCCGGTAGCACATCACAATCAGAACAACAGGGTGGAAGGGTGCCCGTGCTAGAGATGCATTTTGTAATCGATTGGTTGGTTGGTTGGTAAGTTAATTTGTTGATAATTTTGCTTTGTAAGTGACATGATGAAAGTAAGAGATATGATGCATCTTTAATATACATTTATAGATTCTCTCTCTTATCTCCATACAGCAAGACATTCATGATGATGATGAAAGTTTTTTGTAGCTCATTTTGGTAATATACAAATAATGGTTTGTTTTATTCAACTGAAGCATTATACTAACTCCAATTGGAAGTTACAAATCAAATATATTGACACAGATCAAGGCATCATATTCACCTTTAGTTGGTTTCAATTTAACATCTCGGCTTAAACGTAGACGAAACACATGCATATCATGCCAATGTGACATAAAAAGGTGAGAAATATATTGACACAAACTGATTGCATGATCTTCACCTTTATGGATAACTGGACTTGATTAGTATTGTGTATTTACAACTGATCTCATGAAGCTCGGTTCTTGTGTTTTTGAAGGGAGCGAGGGACGGTTAGTATTTGCGTCTAGAAATGCCCTAGCAAATAAATGAGCATAAATTTTGGGAACCTAAAACTCGAGTTTTTTCTTGTGACATGTGAGTTGTCCAGACCACCCACAAGAGTACGACCCTAATTGAGCAAACTCTAAAATGGAACAATGTACATGCACTAAATTGTATCACAGTCACATAAACCTCAACTATATTAGTACTAGTAGGGAACCTGTTGTTAGTTTGTCAATCCTCTCGTCAGAACTTACCTTGAGTATTTGCAACAAATCCAATGTATCATCGTATGTTCATTTGTCATCTCCTATGAACTATTGATGTTGTACATCAAACCCAAAGTGTCGCTTATCTTGAGTTCCTATACCATTAGGGGTTGAAAAATGTCAATCCAAGTAGACGATGAACATGTATCCCGAAACCGTCTTTGACTAACTCGTCAAAACCCTAGTGTCAGTTGCCGGAAGGTGGTGGCTATGGCATTCTAGTTTTTTTTTAATTGTATGTTTTTCATGAACTTATGCATATAGTGAAGTCACTTTTAAATGGTTATGATTAATTTTATACATTATATAGTATAGATATAGATTGATATATATATACCATGTGCCAAGCATAGACATAGTCCTAGAACATCATAGCGCGTTAGTTTATCTCAAGTTATATAAGAAATTGTTTTGATAAAGGAAAAGCAATGAAGAAAGATACAAAAAGGCAAGATACGCAATCAACTTTGGAATTGCAAACTAAAGTATGTTACATAAACAATTTATGTGTCTATTTTTTTTGTTGCGTAAATATGTTGCTACTAGAATTCATCCAGATGTTACATGTCATGAGTACGGTTCAAGTCAAATTTATATGTCTAGTTTGACTCCTAAAGTCAAAGTAACATTGTTTGACTATTTATAGTCAAAATTGAATGGGTATGAATTCATATATTACAAGAAATGATGGGTGAATTCATATATTACAAGATATGATGTATGAATTCATATGCAATCTAAGATTGCTTGTGAGCATGGGCTTTTGTGGGCCAGAGACCTTAGACATAACTGATTTGTATTTCCGTGAAGAACGACCTTGCGACATGATTTGGGCCTCTACACTTGCTCTATCAGCCTTCTCGAATCAGAATCGGTCTCCTTGAAAGTGTAAGTGATTCCGATAACCATCAAGTCTGCCCCTCCCCAAAGCACTCTCAGGCAATGAAATTGTTGTGGACTGACAAGGAAAACAAGACCTGTGAGATAATAATCAATAATACAGAAAGAAAACATTTTAAACAAAAGGCGTAAACATCACCTTGAACATAGGCGGTTCATTCATATCATTCCATATACCATCCACACGATCAGATATAAAATCTTTGACTAAATTAACCCAACCATGAATGATCTTTCTCTCGAGTAAAATCAGGGAAAACACAGGCCCAGGTCATACTCATCCTATAAAAATGGAAAAACTTAAGAGAATCAATATGAAAACATTTTAGTAAATTCACTAAACATACAAACAAAAGGCTTTTTGTTTGTTGTTTGAGCCGATGTATGTTTTTCGGGCCAACTTTCATAAACAAAGTAACCCTTTTCATGCTTGATCCCAGGTTTTAGCATCCAGATAGCTTTAAAACCAACATCATGAAGATCATTAGCTAGAGATTTTGGATTACGAAATGTCTCCTAAAACATAAGTCATAAAACTAATCAATATTCAATAATACAAAAAAATTAAAACATTAATTCCAAATAGGTATGGTCGAAATATTGAATCATGATTAGAACATAGTCAACAATCAAGAATAATACCTTGTCAAATGTGATAGTGAAACATCGAAATCCATCCATGTAGTCAATATCCATCCATATATATGAAATCACCTTTATCCCTAAATGTCTTGGTCTGAACACAGTCAAAAGCTAATGAAGATACATTGAAAATAACAAACATATAATGTGACAGCTAAAAATTCTATTTATTCAAATAGGACATTTGAACATACCTCACGGACACGCGTGTGTCAAAGTCATGGCCCCAAAGACACCGTTATCCTGGTGACCAATTTGGCAGCATGAAAACCGTTCCTACAACAAAAACACCAGGGATGTCACCTTAGATATAAAAAAAACTAAACTAAAAGGTTTTAGTCAACTTGGGCCATAAAGATGGAACCCAATGGATTTCACGTTATATTTATTTTTTGATTCCGCCCTAGACTTACGCCTCGGTTCGCCTCGAGGCTTACGCCTCGTGAGGCGAATGGAAAACACCTCGAGGCTCTTTTCCGTTCTTTTAAACTTTGGCTCTGTAATATTCAAGAAAAATTGACGGGTTGGCCTGTGTTTTTTGCGATATCTAACATGAACAAAATATATGATTTGGAAGAAAAAAAAACCTTTACCTACTACGAAAGAACACCAGGCCCAACATAGATCTAAAAGTATTACACATGACATAAATACATCTGACATAAATATAAACTAATCAAATAAGACACAAAACGGAAGATATGGTTAAAAAACGGTACCAATTTGGCCATTAAGCAAGCTCTGTGTAGTCATCATCGCCTTCCACCAAGGTTATAAAACTCGGCCATAGAATATTATGTGATCCCACTGAGCCAAAAAACATCACATATTAAGTGACTATACTTATACAATGACAAAATAATATCAATTATTAGTCCAAATTCATCAGCCAAAATCATTATAAATGGATGTCTTACCAAACCAACATCGTGAAGCAACTAACTGATCTTTAAGCATATAAAATGGTGTGTGGTGGAATGTAACGATTAGCTGCACTTGAGTTTTTTTGGGACCTATAAATATCGCAAGCAGAGAATCGTTTTTGGGCTGATACTTCCTTTAGTTTCGGATACTCCATATGTACATGGGTTTGCTAAGATGTCAAACTTGGCACCATTTAAAATAAGTTTAATTTGAATGAATAGAAGTAGTTATCACTTCTCTTATAAAGATAGTGATATATGTATATATTATATAATACCCTGAATTCATGAATAAAACATGAAATGACTTTTAACAATTGTTAAAAATACAAATAACAGACTTGTTCAACAATGTCCAAATTTAATCCTAAAAAATAATTTGAGAAACCTAAAAACAATTCTTCATCCATGGCAGGTTTCTGTTTTTTAACAAATAGGTCCTTATTTAGAGCAAAAGAAAAGGAAACCAAGATATATCAACTAAAATGAATACAACTACATCAGTAACTCATAATTCTGTTTTCAAGAGCACAGTGTCCCAAATACAATTTATACAATACGAAATGAAAGTTTTTTTTATCGCGATACCTGTATCTGCAAATGGAGGACTGAACAACCAAGGGATGAGGCTAGAAGAAGAACTTCTTGGCATCGCGGTTTAGGGTTTAAAGTGTGTGAGGAAATTCGATTTAGGTAAGGTTATTATGACTGGGCTATGATTTACAAAGCTATTAAACCTGAAAACAAAAATTAACCAAGTTATGAAGATTCTGATGTAGATGATACATAGACAACAGAGAAAAGTTATGTTAAAGCTGAACTCGATTCAGATTCATCTGACAATGAGAGAGAGAGAGAGAGAGAGAGAGAGATGAAAGGTTATGGGTCAAAAAGAAGAAATAATGAGGCAGTGACAATTCAAATTTCAAAAACTACAAATGTTGGAGCCAAATGAAAAAAAGCGGCCACATCTGTGTGATTTAGGGTTTGGAGAGATTTGAAGTCATTTAAGAAACTTGAAGCTTTAAATAGTTGTACATATGCTTCAAATAGTGGTATATCTCTTAAAAGTGGCAAATTACCAAAGCTACCCCTCCAATATGCATTATAATATAGTATAGATAATACAAAGAAATTGAAAATTAATTCCAAATAGGTATGGTTGAAATATTGAATCATGATTAGAACATCGTCAGCAATCAAGAATAATACCTTGTCAAATGTGATAGTGAAACATCGAAATCCATCCATGTAGTCAATATCCATCCATATATATGAAATCACCTTTATCTCTAAATGTCTTGGTCTGCACACAGTCAAAAGCTAATGAAGATACATTGAAAATAACAAACATATAATGTGACAGCTAAAAATTCTATTTATTCAAATAGGACATTTGAACATACCTCACGGACGCGCGTGTGTCAAAGTCATGGCCCCAAAGACACTGTTATCCTGGTGATCAATTTGGCAGCATGAAAACCGTTCCTACAACAAAAACACCAGGGATGTCACCTTAGATATAAAAAAACTAAACTAAAATGTTTTAGTCAACTTGGGCCATCAAGATGGAACCCAATGGATGTCACCTTATATTTATTTTTTTGATTCCGCCCTAGACTTACGCATCGGTTCGCCTCGAGGCTTACGCCTCGTGAGGCGAATGGAAAACACCTCAAGGCTCTTTTCCGTTCTTTTAAACTTTGGCTCTGTAATATTCAAGAAAAATTTACGGGTTGGCCTGTGTTTTTTGCGATATCTAACATGAACAAAATATATGATTTGAAAAAAAAAACCTTTACCTACTACGAAAGAACACCAGGCCCAACATAGATCTAAAAGTATTACACATGACATAAATACATCTGACATAAATATAAACTACTCAAATAACACACAAAACGGAAGATATGGTTAAAAAACGGTACCAATTTGGCCATTAAGCAAGCTCTGTGTAGTCATCATTGCCTTCAACCAAGGTTATAAAACTCGGCCATAGAATATTATGTGATCCCACTGAGCCAAAAAACATCACATATTAAGTGACTATACTAATACAATGACAAAATAATATCAATTATCAGTCCAAATTCATCAGCCAAAATCATTATAAATGGGTGTCTTACCAAACGAACATCGTGAAGCAACTAACTGATCTTTAAGCATTGAAAATGGTGCGTGGTGGAATGTAACGATTAGCTGCACTTGAGTTTTTTTGGGAACTTTAAATATCGCAAGCAGAGAATCGTTTTTGGGCTGATACTTCCTTTAGTTTCAGATACTCCATATGTACATGGGCTTGCTAAGATGTCAAACCTGGCACCATTTAAAATAAGTTTAATTTGAATGAATAGAAGTAGTTATCACTTCTCTTATAATGATAGTGATATATGTATATATTATATAATACCCTGAATTCATGAATAAAACATGAAATGACTTTTAACAATTGTTAAAAATACAAATAACAGACTTGTTTAACAATGTCCAAATTTAATCCTAAAAAATAATTTGAGAAACCTAAAAACAAATCTTCATCCATGGCAGGTTTCTGTTTTTAAACAAATAGGTCCTAATTTAGAGAAAAAGAAAGGAAACCAAGATATATCAACTAAAATGAATACAACTACATCAGTAACTCATAATTCTGTTTTCAAGAGCACAGTGTCCCAAATACAATTTATACAATACGAAATGAAAGTTTTTTTTATGGCGATACCTGTATCTGCAAATGGAGGACTTAACAACCAAGGGATGAGGCTAGAAGAAGAACTTATTGGCATCGCGGTTTAGGGTTTAAAGTGTGTGAGGAAATTCGATTTAGGTAAGGTTATTATGACTGGGCTATGATTTACAAAGCTTTTAAACCTGTAAACAAAAATTAACCAAGTCATGAAGATTCTGATGTAGATGATACATAGACAACAGAGAAAAGTTATGTTAAAGCTGAACTCGATTCAGATTCATCTGATAATGAGAGAGACAGAGAGAGAGAGAGAGAGATGAAAGGTTATGGGTCAAAAAGAAAAAAGAATGAGGCAGTGACAATTCAAATTTCAAAAACTACAAATGTTGGAGCCAAATGAAAAAAAGCGGCCACATCTGTGTGATTTAGGGTTTGGAGAGATTGAAGTCATTTAAGAAACTTGAAGCTTTAAATGGTTGTACATATGCTTCAAAGAGTTGTATATCTCTTAAAAGTGGCAAATTACCAAAGCTACCCCTCCAATATGCATTATAATATAGTATAGATAATACAAAGAAATTGAAACATTAATTCCAAATAGGTATGGTTGAAATATTGAATCATGATTAGAACATAGTCAACAATCAAGAATAGTACCTTGCCAAATGTGATAGTGAAACATCAAAATCCATCCATGTAGTCAATATCCATCCATATATATGAAATCACCTTTATCTCTAAATGTCTTGGTCTGCACACAGTAAAAAGCTAATGAAGATACATTGAAAATAACAAACATATAATGTGACAGCTAAAAATTCTATTTATTCAAATAGGACATTTGAACATACCTCACGGACACGCGTGTGTCAAAGTCATGGCCCCAAAGACACTGTTATCCTAGTGACCAATTTGGCAGCATGAAAACCGTTCCTACAACAAAAACACCAGGGATGTCACCTTAGATATAAAAAAAAACTAAACTAAAAGGCTTTAGTCAACTTGAGCCATCAAGATGGAACCCAATGGATGTCACCTTATATTTATTTTTTGATTCCGCCCTGGACTTAAGCCTCGGTTCGCCTCGAGGATTACGCCTCGTGAGGCGAATGGAAAACACCTCGAGGTTCTTTTCGAGGTGTTTTCCGTTCTTTTAAACTTTGGCTCTGTAATATTCAAGAAAAATTGACGGGTTGGCCTGTGTTTTTTGCGATATCTAACATGAACAAAATATATGATTGGAAGAAAAAAACCTTTACCTACTACGAAAGAACACCAGGCCCAATATAGATCTAAAAGTATTACACATGACATAAATACATCTGACATAAATATAAACTACTCAAATAACACACAAAACGGAAGATATGGTTAAAAAACGATACCAATTTGGCCATTAAGCAAGCTCTGTGTAGTCATCATCGCCTTCCACCAAGGTTATAAAACTTGGCCATAGAATATTATGTCATACCACTAAGCCAAAAAACATCACATATTAAGTGACTATACTAATACAATGACAAAATAATATCAATTATCAGTCCAAATTCATCAGCCAAAATCATTATAAATGGATGTCTTACCAAACCAACATCGTGAAGCAACTAACTCATCTTTAAGCATTGAAAATGGTGTGTGGTGGAATGTAACGATTAGCTGCACTTGAGTTTTTTTGGGAACTTTAAATATCGCAAGCAGAGAATCGTTTTTGGGCTGATACTTCCTTTAGTTTCGGATACTCCATATGTACATGGGCTTGCTAAGATGTCAAACCTGGCACCATTTAAAATAAGTTTAATTTGAATGAATAGAAGTAGTTATCACTTCTCTTATAATGATAGTGATATATGTATATATTATATAATACCCTGAATTCATGAATAAAACATGAAATGACTTTTAACAATTGTTAAAAATACAAATAACACACTTGTTCAACAATGTCCAAATTTAATCCTAAAAAATAATTTGAGAAACCTAAAAACAAATCTTCATCCATGGCAGGTTTCTGTTTTTAAACAAATAGGTCCTAATTTAGAGCAAAAGAAAAGGAAACCAAGATATATCAACTAAAATGAATACAACTACATCAGTAACTCATAATTCTGTTTTCAAGAGCACAGTGTCCCAAATACAATTTATACAATACGAAATGAAAGTTTTTTTTATGGCGATACCTGTATCTGCAAATGGAGGACTGAACAACCATGGGATGAGGCTAGAAGAAGAACTTCTTGGCATCGCGGTTTAGGGTTTAAAGTGTGTGAGGAAATTCGATTTAGGTAAGGTTATTATGAGTGGGCTATGATTTACAAAGCTATTAAACCTGTAAACAAAAATTAACCAAGTTATGAAGATTCTGATGTAGATGATACATAGACAACAGAGAAAAGTTATGTTAAAGCTGAACTTGATTCAGATTCATCTGACAATGAGAGAGACAGAGAGAGAGAGATATGAAAGGTTATGGGTCAAAAAGAAGAAAGAATGAGGCAGTGACAATTCAAATTTCAAAAACTACAAATGTTGGAGCCAAATGAAAAAAAGCGGCCACATCTGTGTGATTTAGGGTTTGGAGAGATTGAAGTCATTTAAGAAACTTGAAGCTTTAAATGGTTGTACATATGCTTCAAATAGTTGTATATCTCTTAAAAGTGGCAAATTACCAAAGCTACCCCTCCAATATGCATTATAATATAGGTAAGATATAGATATAGATATAGATATTACCAGTGTCGGAAACTGAACCATGTTACAAGTTACAACAATGTTTTCTGTCCCGGCCTGGACCGGGAAACGGTGCCTTGGCCGGCCCGGGTCATGGGTTGAACCAGACATGCAATGAACCGGTGGTTGGACCGGTGACCTGGAGGCCGGACTGAAAAACCGCCGGTCGGACCGGGTTTAAGAGGGGTTGAATCGGAAATTTTCTTATTTTGTTGGATTTGTTATGTTTTTTTTTACCTGTCGGACCAGTGACCAGGTGGAGGGTCCGGTTCAACGTCTGGTCCGGTTCTAAAAACATTGAGTTACAACTTACAACGGTCTTTAGTGAAAGGTGTGGGGGTGCTTGGCTCAAACCTTAAATACACTCATTTTTCTTAACTTGATGCACGGGTGCTTGGCTCAAACCTTAAATACACTCATTTTTCTTGGTTGATAACCAAATCAAACCATCACACCATGCTATAAAACATCATTTGTACTATTGGATGCCATATTTAGCTTTAAAAGGTCCATCAAATCATATAATCGAGACCCAAAACACTCTAAATCATAAAATGAACTTAGGGTTGAGAAAAATTACCTAAACAAATTGATCTACTGATTCATTAATACACTTAAAACATGTCGATGGATTATAGCATAGAATCTTCAAATGTTATATATTTGGATACTCTTTTAGCTTCATTTTTACTTGGGAAATTATTAATTCACCACCAAAATGGTACTGATCTCATCCATAGGGTTGGTATCAAATATACAGTAAAAGAAAAATAGGAAGTCGTAGGAAGGGTATCAAACGGACTCCGATTGAACTCATTCAAGCGGCATTGGAACCGTCTTATCGAACCCTACGACGTTAGTTTTTAGGTCTTCGTTTTTGGGGTTTTAGCTTGTAGTTTTTAGAATACGTGTTATATCGTTGTGTCTTTTATGTATCATTGTGTCTTTTTCTTATTTTCATCATTGTGTCATTTTTTCAATTCATTGTGTCTTTTTTCTTCAGCATTATGTTATATTTTTTGGCACTGTGTTATATTTTATGGCTCATTGTGTCATATTTCATGATCTATTGTGTTTTTTGTATCCTTCTCACCCTTCTCATTTTTGTTAGGCTGTGTAGAATAACTTGACCCCTCATCCATATTCTATACTTATTTTTAGAGATTTTCAATACTTTTCTTACATTAAATTAATTTCAACTATGACACAAGGGTTGTTTAATGTCGAGCTACACTTACGAATTTGGCTCGAGCCGGTAACAACAATTACACTTTCAGAGTTAACTCTTGCCTCTATATTATCACCGAAGCCAGATATTAACCTTGTATTCAGCTTTCCTCCAACTTGAATCATCTCATGCCTCGATGAGTAGGCTCGTTCTTGCTAAATTTTGATTATTGTATTTTTGTTATGAGTATATTATATTATAGCGACTATCCATGTTTGAAACTCTCATATTAAATTGATGTTTGTACTAATGCTTATAAATAGTGAATTTAGTATTTGATAGGTCAGACAACAATAAAATAAGTTCTTTTATTCTCCTCTCTCTCTCTGTTAATGTATTTTTATTTTGTATATTAGTTGTTGTTAGGCTGGTGGGGGCGTCACAGGATGAGGCAACTGTGAAACAGTGCCACCACCCCCTCCATCATGCTATGAAACCTGATTTGTGCCCTCATGATTGCTATGTTGTGATGGGGTGGGTGATTTAGTATGATTGGGTGATGAGTGTCCCCACCACCCTTAGAACATTGTTTTACAACAATGTTTTTTTATAGTTTAAATAACAAATCAATAGTATTTCAAATTACCAATATATATGAGCTAGTTCATATCAGTCCAAAGGAGTACTCAAGTTAAACTAACTCAAGATTAATCTTTCTTTTTTTTTTTTTCAAAAGCAAAATCTCGAACACTTGGAATCACCCTTTCACCTGAATAACAGAATGTGATGATCCGGCCCATGAGAAAACATATACATGAGGAAACCACCTAGCTCAACCCGAAACAATTTGCTACAAGCGAGACTCTAAAGTCCAACCCACTACCTCTCGTAAGGAAAATCATAGACTAACGTTACACCAATTGTCCTTTGATGAGCTCGACATGAAATCAGTATAATTTTTATTTTAAATTTTATATAAATAAACTATCCTTTTTTTACATGAAATATATTAATTAAATAATTATAGTTAACAAGATACAAATGAAATATTTTACAGCATGCCGATGACCCCCAGCCTAGCTGGGGTGAGGTGCGCAGGTTTTCCTCACAGGCGGAGGTTCGACTTCGGTTTGTGGCGGTTTCCTGCGCTGGGGGTTGGGGGTTCGTTCCCACGCGTCTTTACGCGGGCTTGCAAACGTTGGAGCCGGGGTTCGAACTTGCGCGGTTTAGGTGTTCTTATGGGTGGTTCTCCGTTTCGTCTAGCCTTTCAAAACAAAAAAATATTTTACAGCATGAACAAACAAGTATGTTTAGCTCAAATATTTTTTTTATTCGACCTAATTTATAAAAAAAAAAAAAAAAAAATAGAGTAGCAGTCAACCACTCGTGTCTTGAAGCCCTAAATCTCCAAAACCCTCAATTTCGTCTCTGCTTGCTTCCACAGGTAACATTTTCTTCATTTCGTTTCAGCTTATTATTACTATTGTTCTCTCGATATCGAACGTAATTAGATTTAGGGTTTGTCTGCATTTTTTTCTGTCTTTCTCATCTTTGTTTGTTTGTTTCACTTAATATACAATTGAATGAATAGCTCTACATTCTTAATCTGTCATTTTTAGGGTTTCCATCTTGTCTTTACTACCAACAAATTTCCTTGGTTAACAATAATAATAATATACATGTTACAACTTTTTCTAACAACCTATGCATTCTGTTATCATTTCCAATTCGACGATCCATTAATATCCAACTAGTCCACAACTCGACATCTTCATAACATTAACATGTTGAAGTCAATACTTTTTACTTTTTGCATCAAGATGAATTAACATAGGGCCTGTTTTGAATGGTTCAGCATTCAGACTGTTTGTTTCAACCTAAAAAAAAGGCTCTGAATGGAGTGGTTAAGAGCTGAATCATTCAGACTTGGTGCATAGCTGAACCATTCAGCACTTAATCATTCAGAATCTCTTGACCATTCAGACCTCTTAATGATTCAGCACTTAATCAACCAAACAGCCCCATAGTCTACTTGTTTTGTATTTAGGTTATGAGTAGAGTTTTAGGAGGATAGTATGGTTTAGCATTAAACTCGTTCTTTAGGAGTTTAGGGTGTCGGTATTTTCTAAGGAGATTAGTTTGTCGGTTTGTTTTGGTGGCCGTTGCATGTTATTGCTTGTCTTTGTGCTTTACGATGTGTTGTTAGTTGTCCGTATTATACATTTTACCAATTTCTTGTTTGGTAGCTTATTTAGAATATCTTTCGGTCACTATGTACTAGCTATGTGTCTATGTATGTTTTTGTGAGCTTTTTGTCTGTTTATGAATCCGGAGCGTGGGTCTCACTGGAAGCAACCTCTTTATCCCGAGGGATAAAGAGGTAAGGCTTGCCTACATCTCACCCTTTCTAGAACCTACTAATAGACTGGCTATGAGTCGGATTTACGGGGTACGGTTGTTGTTGTAGATTGTTTTGTATGATTAAATCTTAAAGAGATTGTTTCTTACCTTTGTTATAGAAGTTTCAAACATGGGGA
This sequence comes from Ambrosia x helenae, assembly GCA_030844895.1. Classification (NCBI taxonomy): domain Eukaryota; kingdom Viridiplantae; phylum Streptophyta; class Magnoliopsida; order Asterales; family Asteraceae; genus Ambrosia; species Ambrosia x helenae. Next base: position 48,535 of record JAUTDX010001038.1, on the reverse strand, counting down.
GTAGATTGGGAAGAAGAGTGGTTAACTTTGCTAATATTCCAATTAAGCTTCTCATGCCCACTAATTTCTCCAACATTACCGAAATCGCCCTCAAAACCATCCCGTCTGCTACCAAGGTTAGTTTTCACCACACTTCTTTTAACATTTTGTTGTAGGTTATATCAGTTTGGCGTTTTTGGTCTTGGTTTTAAGAAGCGCGTAGTGATCCAATGCGTTTCGATTCCAAAAGCAAATGCGTGGTGATGTGCTATGCGAGGCATTTGTTATTGCTAAAAAGCATAGTTATCAAAGGCGCTAGGCGCACTCAAGGCGCAAAAAAGCAAGGGCCTAAGATAAAAAAGCAAACAAAGAAAAAAAGTAAAATGTGTTTTGTATTAGAAAAATTCTACTATTCTTTAAATAAAATAAACGAAAGCTATTATATAACATTTAATATCATCTAATTAGTATCAAAAATTTTAAAATATTAGTGTACTAGTTTATAAAAGTAGTTTTCCTTAGATAAAAGTATAACTCTGGCTGGAATCTAACAATTATTTAGAGAATTTGGCTGAAACTTATCCGGAATCTGGGAATTTCTCCGGAATCTACGCCTAAATCATGAGAATTAAAACGCAATTGCCACGTCTTAAAGCGCAATTCCTGGAAAATGGGCCTTGGCACAAGAGGCAATGACTTTTAACAACTATGCTAAAAAGAGATTTGTAGATAATATTTTTAACTTTCCAACTTTAAACATTAAAATATAAGATATTCTCATCATCTTTGGTCAGGTTGATGATCTAATTTGTTCAAATTCTATTTAGAAATTCAGATCTGTTGCAATCACGGTCAAGTTTGCTCAAATACGGGTCAACTGCATAAAGCGTCGCATCATGGAATCACATCAGACTATGTGATCTCATCACTGCATCATGTGATGCGCGCATTATGCGCTCCTGATGCCCACATTTTTAAAACCAAGTTTTTGATAGATCTGAATTTTGTTTCTAGATTGAAATCAAGAGAGTTTTGGAATCACTATACGGGTTTGAAGTAGACGAGGTTAGAACGCTTAACATGGACGGGAAGAAGAAGAAACGAGGTGGGCTTTTGATTGCGAAACCTGATTACAAGAAAGCGTATGTTACTTTAAGGAACCCACTTTCAATATCACCGGATTTGTACCCGATTCGTGTGATTGAAGAGGATCGCAAGAACATGAGCAAGCAGAGCAAACAGGCCAAGTCCACCATTGTTGAAGGTGATGAAACTAAGAAGACTCATTGGCTTGACGGAAGCGGGGTTAAGAACCAGACCGGTTACAGTGGCAAGGTTTGGCACAGGCCGGCAGACCGCCAGAGAAGTGACAGCACTAGCAACACCACTGCGACATCCAGGTTTCCTTGGACTAGTATGCGGTCATCAGGTAGGTAGAACTTCCTCATTAGAAAACAGTTTTGCTTTGGTTCATGTTCTGTGGGAATTTTATATAAACCAGTTCACTTTTTGTCATTTTAATAAGTTCTGGCCTTATGGGATGTTCTTGCCTCATTGTGAACACTGAAGCTTTCCTGTTTTTGTGTAATATCAATGATGTCCAATGGATCAACATATCGAATTTAATCACTAATCACTTTGTATCACTTTTAGCATTCTGTTAATTTTCACTCAAATGTATTCTTTGTTATCTTTAAACCTCATAAATGTTTATAAGATACGGTCAGGGGTGTGAATTATGATAGGACACCGGACACGGACCTAACATGGAGTATGTGTGTTTGGGTTTAGTTAGGATAGGATGGGTTTGTGCCAGTTTTGGGTCAAACCTGAGAATCACATTTGCTAAAACGGGTGATGTTTAGGCTTGTATGTTTTCGTAATTTCGTTTTTTATGTATTATTTCGCAACTTTGAAATTAGTAGTGTAATGAGTCTAATATACATACAGGATATGCAAAATTTTTGTTAACCAGTAGTCAGCTATTCGTTAGCTATCATATGCTTACTTTTCGTTTACCAGCATATGCAGAAAGTTCACATTAGTGTTTGTTTGTACACTATTACAAGGTGAGTGTTTGGTTATTTGTTAATCTACGTGATTCTGCTAAGTGCTTTAGACACCACCACCGAGCAATTGTTGGTCAAAGGCTATTTCGGTGTTGCCTAGAGCAAAGCTCTAATTGAGCTTCTAAGGATTTAATGTACGCTGTACAGTTTTAAAATCTGCACCTCCTAGTTAGCTTCACAAAGACTGCCCCTTTTATCAAAGTAGATATGACAATAAAACTTGTTCATTTGGTCGCGGGTCAGCATACAAGTTGCATACAGAAATAGGGAGTTGGTATATCTTTATGGAAGTTGAGTCTTTTCATAACTGATTTCCTTGATATTTGAAAGAAATGAAGTCATGTAAATATGTAATATCGACCACTCATGAGTTTGTTTTTGGGTTACTCTGTCGGGTAAATACTTCTTAGAGGTCACCCAATCTTGGACTACCCCCATTCATATCAATCAGTATCATATTGCCATCCCCGTCCGTTTATAAAGTGTTTTCGCCTGCTATTTGTCAAATGTTCATCGTGTGACGTTGCTTCACGTCGCATATTCTGTGTTCATCAAAGGCTCAAGGAGAAATGGAAACTGCTAGATCTAGAAGAACAGCAAAATCGTACCCACAGTGTGAAACCATAACCTTGAATCTTTGATGAACACAGAATATGCGACTTGATTCAACGTTAGGCGATGAGCATTTGATGAATAGCTGGTGAATAACACTTGATAAACAGAAGGAGATGGCAATGGTGATTGACGACGAGATCATGAAGACCGGAAAATAGAACCAACCGCACATCCTGACCCATATCAACCTAGCAGGCCATTATAGATCACCCAAAATTAAATACATGGATGGTTTTATCAGGCATAGTTAAGTTAGTACTAGTGAGTATTTAATCTTCTTTGGTGTCTGTAATTGGGTTTTATGCAATGTATTGAGTTATTTCTTTTCTGTTCTCTTCGTTGCATCCTAATTATTCCAAAAGGGAATAATTTCAAACTATTTTCTTACATTATACACTAGCCATAGATGTCCTAGTGCTTTTGGTAGTTGGTTGATGGAGATAGAAAAAGACTTGCAAAAATCTCCATTTTGATAAAAGATGTTCTTGCATGATTGTAACGCATTCGTCTCAGTGTCTACTTCATCTTCATCTTGACTTCTTGTGTTATGAGGCTAGCAAACCGCCACTTGCTTGGATATGTATAGCGAAAAGCATTCGGTTTCTTGTCATTCACTTGATCAACCTGTCAAGGACACACTTAAAGGTGGTTGGTTCTTAATACCTCCATAATATGCATGTTCATACTTTATGCTTTCTCAAGTTTTATGCAAATGAATCATTGATTGATGGAGGGTTTCAAAGCATTTGCAAACAGAATTTTAAATCTATGTACAAACCATAAGAAATGACATTACAACTATTATAATTCAGGTGAAATATATGTCCTAATTAATTGCCAAAATTATTATCTAGAAAATAATTATACTCAGTGATGCGAACTTATTTTACCATCACCTATTACATAATGATTACAAGTACACGAACGGTCTATGTGGTTAACCAAAATTTTGGATTTGGTCCCTAACTTTTCAAAATTACACGAAAGGTCCCTGTGGTTTTTCACGATGTAGCACATTTAGTCCTTAACTAACAAATCTAAAGGTTTTAGCAGGTCTAAGTTAAAGACTAAATACGTTACAAAGTGCAAACCACATGAACCATACATGTATTTTTAGCAAAAGTTGGGGACTAAATACGTTACAAAGTGTAAACCACGTGAATAATTCGTGTACATTTGAAAACGGGAGACCAAATCCCAAATTCTATTTTTTTAAACAACTAGATTAAGTGACAGCGTGTACACTTGTGAACCCACAAGACCCAAATCTGCTACGACTCACCTACTCCAAGGATGTTTCCAAGTAGGAATTCGTGAGGGTTCTCATGATTTCAAATAATATCAACCTCCTCTCCACCGAGAGACATAAAGACCGAGAATCTAACCCCCACCATCTCAAAAACTCACGTTTCTAATCAATGAACCATCTGTGTAGGGGTCTTGATGCATTTAAGCAAAACTATAGGGACCCCAAACACAATCCCTTATAAACTAGACAATAAAAAAGTACTTAATAATAATAATAAACCCCTAAAAAGGAAAGTTGGTTTTCTACAAAAACCATGTAATAAAAACCGTGAAGACGAAGACTGAAATCCCCAATAATAATAATAATAAATAATAATAATAATAATAATTCATAATCATCATCATCAATGGCGTCAACCAAATCTAAACCATCAACTACAAAAAACCAGTCACAGAACACAGCCGTTAACAAAAAAGTATGGTTCTATTCTTTACTGCTCACAATTCAGTACGGTGCTCAACCTCTCATCTCCAAACGCTGCATCGGGTAATTCATTCATTAATTAATAATATCTTCATCAATTGATCGTTTTGTGTTTGATTAGACAACAAAATAAGTATGATTAGTTAGAGGTTCATTTATGTAAATAAACCTTGTCATTTACAATACAAATCACAATTACACACGCTTAAAGGTGTTTTACGTGTTAGAAGAGTTTATTGGTTTGATTAGGTGAAGTTATGTTGTGATTTGAGGTTATATTGTATAATTGATGTGGAAATTGTGGTGATGGTTGAAGTTGTGTACATATTGAAAGGTGGATTAATGTTTTTAGTCATTTTGTCCTAAAAGGTGTGTTGATTAGACCGCGTCTTGCTTTAAAAAGCGCGGAGCGCACAAAAGCAACGAGGTCTAAAACGAGGCGCAAAGTGCAAAAGCTGTGGGCTTTTTGTACGCGAGGCGCAAGACGATTATATAATTTTTTTTATATATCCTATTGGTTTGTAGCATCCTTTACCCAAAATATAGATATAAATAAGGTTTAGTGATCGTTATACTTTTGTAGATATTGATGGTGGATTAGTGTTTAGTTTTGTCATTGTGTCCTAAAAATTGTGTGGATTAGACTAGGTAGGGGTAGAGCATGTGGTTGTGGTTAGAAGAGCTTTTGGAAGTTAGTTATCAGTTTTGTTGAATAATGGATAGTCATGGAATAATGGATTTATGTGAAGTGATAGAAACTAGAAAGGTTTGTTAGGAGTGATCTTATGTTCTTTTGGAATGGTAAATTGGTTTTGTTGACAATTGGAGGGACTTTAGATGTAAGTGGCATCTATGCTAATTGAGAAGTCTATCAACTAACATGTAAAACATTCCTCAAAAGATAAGAGTTGTGTTGATATGTATTAAATAAGTTCAGAGGGTTCTACTTCTATTATTAGCACAATGTCATCTTGGGTATCAAATGTCATAGGGTTTTAACGAAAATGGGTTATGTATCTATAAAGCTATATATGCCCCACTTGCGGTGTACGCATCATGTGGTGGTGTTGATAACCGAACGACAAGGGGTACATGCACCAATCGGCCTCTGTCACGAGTGTTAAGTGTTATGTGTCTTATGTCCAAGGCTTGATGCAAAACTAATATCAAGCCGGGGGTCTTGCTGGAAGCAACCTCTCTATTCATACGGGTAGAGGTAAGGCTGTCTACCTCTTAACCTACTCAAACCCTATCTTAGCTTTGCTATCGATGGGATTTACCGAGTATGACGATGATGATCTATACATCTATACTAGGCTAAGGATGATGTTCAAATTGTAATTAGATGTGTTTGGTAGTAGTCGGAGAGTAGAGTTTTTGTTCTTTTTTAAAATAATTAACTGTTTATTTGGTTGTTTCCATTTGCCCAAAGGTTTGTTGAGTCTTTATTAAAACTGTTTGTTGCTAATTAGAGTTTGGGTTTATTTTCTCATCTTGAGTAATTTGTTACTCTCTCAGTCTTTTAAAGGTTTTTTTGAGACTTTATCAAACGCTGCATTTGTTGTAGGTTGTGGTAGCAATTTTGTTTTGAAAAAGTAGCTCACACACCTACTAAACCTTAGTCCTAAATCAACACCAGTGTCCACCATGGGACTAGAACACTTAGTGACTTAACCGCTAGGGGAGGAACTGCTTAATACTGCTAGGCTACAAGCCCTTTGGTTGTTGTTCGTTACATAAGGAAAATTGGTTGTAATTAGTTTTTTGTTCTGCATGTAGTAGCAGTGCGTCTTTCATCTATTTAAAGATATGTGATCTCTGGGAGTGATCATTTTAGATTACCTATTTTGAGCTAAGAAGAGCTTTTTCGTTATTGAATCTTGAATGTGTGTTGCATCAATTCTTTATGCCATGCAAGACATGCCTATTATACTACTTCCCCCTCACCCCTTCTTCTTCACTCCCAGCAGCACCTACACATAAACTAAATAAGCAATTTGTGAGGTTGTAGTTTGATTGTATCTACCATTCCTACAGGCGAGACGTGATTGTTACTTCATCTGTTTTGGCATGCGAGATAGTGAAGGTACTGTATATACTTCCTTACATCTCTTATGTATTTCTATTTTTTTTTCTAATTTATAAGATCACATACACCCGTGGTAGGTTATTTGTGCACTGGTTCTCATGGCAAAAGATGGTAGTCTAAATAAAGCATTAAAGGAATGGACGTTGATTGGCTCGTTAAGTGCATCAGGATTACCTGCAGCTATCTATGCACTACAAAATAGTTTGTTGCAGATTTCATACAGGAACCTTGATTCTCTCACATTTTCAATGTTGAATCAAACAAAGTTAATTTTCACAGCATTGTTTACATATATTATTTTAAGGTAACTTCTTGTGGTAGATCTTCCTTATTCAATTGTTTATCTGCGGACACATCATATTACTGAATACATATATCGTGTTTAGAGATGAACTAATGAACCAAAGCCCAAAACCGGTCCCAAAAAGCCCGGATCTGGTTTGGGACTGCGGGATTCAAAACCGGTCCCAAGTTGGGATGCGGTACAAAGCATTAAGAAATACTGAAATCACTTCCCAACAACTATAAGCATGTGGAAAGTGACTTGTCCGTAGAAAAATTCTATGCTTTTTAACTTTTCATAAGAGCCAAATGACTGTCATGCTCGTCTGAACAATCATGTGATCAAAATTGGAATTTTAATGCTTGAGTATTAGTACTGATAAAATTGTTGCTGATTAGTTTATGCCCACTTGACCATGGTGTGGAAGGAAGGATTAGTCCCTTCCCAAATTTTGGGGAAAGATTTATGATTTTAGCTGTCTGGAACTCCCCTATGTGAATCACCCATTATATTGAATTATGAATGGAATGAAACACCCAAAGCTTAAAGGCATGGCCTGGTCAAAAACTTTTCAATCAACTTAAAACAATGGCTTCATGTTACTAGCCCAAAACTTTGAACTTATAAGTAGCATTGATTCATCTATCTTTATCCATGTGGAACCTTCCATAACTCAATGTGGCTCCTACCTTATTTTACATGTTATAAAAATAACTGAAAAATTGACTGCAGGCAGAAACAGTCCATTCAACAAATCGGTGCCCTGTTCATTCTTATCTTAGCAGCTGTGCTTTTAAGTATTGGGGAAGGCTCGAGAAAAGATTATGGAATAGATAATCCTGATGAAATTGTTCTCTATGGAATTATTCCAGTCTTGATAGCTTCTGTGCTTTCAGGTCTTGCTTCTGCTTTATGCCAATGGGCATCTCAGGTTTGTCAAAAGTTCCTTTGTTAAAGATTCCTATACCTGGTCTATGAGAGGGAGGATGAAGGAGATGAAAAAAATGGCTGAGGGAGAGAGGTTTTTATATGTTTTTTTGTTTTTTTTTCCTTTAATAAGAGGGGTATAATAGTTATTTAAAGTACCAAGGATCAAACGTGTTATGATAGAGTGAACAATAGGGTTGGAGGTTGGTAGATGTAATTTCTGAATCTTGGGATCAAAATGGTGTTATTCCATTACAACAATGACCATTTATTTAATTAAGTCTTATAATAACTATATAGATTATAAACTGAAACAATTCTTGAGGTTGTATGCATTAAAAATAGAATTTAGGCACCTTTTAGCGTCCCGTATGAATTATTTGACCGCACCCATTTACCTAATTTTTCTATGTGAGTCTGTTTGAAATATATGCAACCCAGATCGACCCATGCCATCATGCGTGGAGCATTTTTCCAACCCATTCCCTATACCCACCCCGTCTGTAAAATTTTAGGGAAATTACCTAAAAACACCACTCCATCCCATTCCCCATCCCATATTTCAGGAAACCTAAAGTGAATCCCCATTTTTTTAGGGATGGGGAATGGAATATGTGGGGTGTTGGGGGGGGGGGGGTTTGGGGGAGAGATTTTAGAAAATGAGATAGAAATTTAGGGAATGGTGATTGTTAGTTAAATTATAGGGATGGGGATAGGGAATGGGATGTGAATGCTATAAGTAAATGGTTAAAATTGTCACCTTTAACTAGGAACTTTGAGACAATTCTACAGCCTAGATTGAAGACATTGAGAGTAAAAAATATCCCCATCATTTTTCAAATTTGAGATATCTGCTCTTAAAGACTCATAAAATCTATGTTAATCATGTAAAACTGTACTCCTTCCAATTTTCGTGTTTAGGTTAAGAAACACTCATCATACTTGATGACGGTAGAAATGTCATTGGTTGGGAGCCTTTGCTTACTGGCAAGTACTTACAAATCTCCTGATGGTGAAGCAATGAGACAACATGGGTTCTTCTATGGTGGACACCGCTTACGATGGTAAATCATCTTTTATACTTCATAAATTTGTGCATTAAAATGTCTGCTATGCTGCTCAATTCTTGCTGCAGTAAAAACTTAACACGTGAAATAGTCTATGCTTGAACTCAGGGCTGCCCGTTGGGTTTGAATGTAAATGGAACCCACAGATTCATATAACTCTGGAGGGACTTGAACCAGCTCGGTTCCAGTATTGAACCACTTCATCAACTGTGAACATAGTACATTGTACAAACTTGAAAAATCATACCTAAATTGGCAAAAATTAAAAAAAAAGAAGAAGAAAGAAGGACTAAGATAAGATATGAAATCTTTTCAGTTTTGAATGGAATCAAACTTAGATTTGGTCTTAAAAAGAAACCGAAAACCGATCTGAGAATGGGTTTTAAAAATATGGTACAAAATATGGTGGGTCTGGTTCAGGTCTTCGCTTTTGCCGGTCCTGACAGGGTTTTGCCCATTTTTAATTGAACTCGGCAATGAATGCAGCTAATTTAAGTTGCTTATGTTTATCTTATTTTGTTGTGAAGTTTTTATATTTATGATCTCGAACATTATTTGGTTCACCCATATAATCCGAGTACTTGTTTGGCTTCATTTACATGTGGCTTCTTTACTCCTCGTCTTTGTTTGTATTCATTTCTTTCCACGAGCCAGATAGATAGATAGTTGTAGTAACATCTCGTAGATAGACATAGCTACTAGTTTATTTTGGTCAAGATGATTCAGGATTGAGTTATATGATATAAAGTTCTGAGTCTTTGCGGTTGCATTATTTTTTATTCAGATCCCGGTATTTATCAACGCTGTTGGTGGAATTCTTGTGGGCCTGGTCACTTCATATGCTGGTGGTGTACGGAAGGCAAGTTCAATTAAATTTTTGTTTTCAAGATACTTATTACTAAAGGTGGGAGAACGAGTGGGCAGGGTGGGTTGGGCAAGGTTCAGGTCAAATTTAGTAGTTTTAGTTCGGGTCAAAACGGGATCAGGTCTTTAATGGGCAGGGTAGGGCCTGGACTGCAAACTCTTTTTGTCTTCTATTTCTTGAATGCTATAAATAACTATCGTTTTAAACGTGCGAATATTATTAAATGATAATATATTCACTCAAATAAAATGATTTAAGAGGGGTTATGCCGTTCAACCCGTTTTCCTCTCAGATAACTTTTCAAATTTTATTAATTAGCTTAATTATTGGTAATAAAATACATGCAGGGATTTGTCATCGTCTCCGCCCTTCTTGTTACCGCCTTGTTGCAGTTTGTGTTTGATGGGAAACCACCATCATTGTTCTGCCTTGTGGCTCTTCCGCTTGTAATGACCAGCATTTCAATATATCAGAAGTACCCATATCGTGTCAAAAAGAAGGAAGAGTAGAGTAGACTAAAGTAGTCTCAAAACAGGTACCGCGTATTTCCATCAGCCGTGGGTTATTTTTATAGGCAAGTGACACGGTTACTCAACCAGCATATGCGCTCTCTGATTTACAGTTAGAGCTCTTTCTGCTGTTCATATTTTTTAAGTGTCAAGACATGTGCAATTCATAACATGTATTGACATGTACAAAATGCTTTCTAATCTATTGAGAAACTATAGCTAATATTTGCACCACATCCTACCATGGTTTAAAAAAATGGTTGAGGCGCACGCCTCAAGGCGATTTGGATAAAAAACGAGTCTGAGGCAGCGCCTATAGGGCTGTTGTTTTGTTCTAGTTCCTACGCCTCAGTGGTTTTAGATGTTTAATTTTTATGTTTTAGATTTTGTGTCAATTTCAAGCATTCAATGTCTTTTTAACGTGTGTTTTTGATGTTTTTGTTGAATCTCAATTCTCATGAACTTAGTATTTCATTTTTTATGGATATATAATATTTATATTTATTTTTTAGTCTTGCCTCTGGGTTACGGTTCGCCTCGCCTTGCCTTGCCTTGAGGCATACGCCTTGTGAGGTGTAGGGAAAACGCCTAGAGTCACGTTTCCGTACTTTTAAACCTTGCATCCTACTCACTTTGTATACGCTTTCCATGCCGGTTCAAACTCTATCAAGGATACAACACGTCAACACAGTCTCAACTAGTGTTATGTGATAACACGGACCGAAGTGTTATTGAATAAACAAGATGAGGGTAGGACTTGGGAGGAGAAACATTAAGTTTACATCCATATAAAAAAGAAGACACAAATGTCAAATAAACCTTGAATATGCATGGCTTGATCTTGAAGTGGTGTTACAAAAGAAAATGTATGTTTAAAAGTGGCTAAATATTATAGCATATGAAGTGATCAAGAACAATAATAGTATAAAAGAAACTACGATGTTTTCTATGAATATAAAATCATGTCAATCAGAATTGTGTAGTTCTAAGATATAGAATTTACAAGGCTCTATGAAAGATTTATACTACACATGCATGCAGTGGCGGAGCTAAAAAGATTATATAGGGTGGGCCGAAAGTCACGAGACCTTTAAATTAAGGAGCGCACTTAATACTTATAAATTTTTCGATGAAAGACACGTAAATTTACACTATTGATAATAAACATATTGTGGCCTTGTGGGGAAACCCCTCACTCAAAGAAGCTTTGCCTTGCATGCATGGTTATAAGTTGTAACGACATAAAATGTTGGATGGTTATACAAAAAGAATTAAACTCGGGGAACAAGATAAAAATGCGTTCAGGAGTTTCCATATAAAGTTTAGTATTCGGTTTGGTAGAGAGCTAAACAGACAACGACAATTGCGATGGTGGCGAAAATAAGAAATAATATTTCCTCAGAAAAAGATTTAAGATAAATGGTGAAGTGTTAAACCGACGCTTCGAGTATGATCACCACCACCGCCAGTCTCTATCCAATTCCTTCGACGTGCATTGAACACTGTTCAAGTACACTTTTTCGACACAACTACTCTTCAAACATAGGCACACAAAGTCAGGGAATATGTAGCACTCATAAATGAGGAAATTGAAATACCTGAGCTTTAGCAATCATAAACAACTTAACAACGATTCTACCAAATAACGTCTTTTCATAAGTTTGCAACAACTTGTTGGTTCTCTCTTGTAACTTGTAAGAAGGTTTTCACTAGATATTGGAGACCAAGGAAACTTAAGCCGCGTTCAAACGTTTCTTTGGATGGTTATTAATGTTCTCACAAAATAAATTGCTTAGATATTAAACTTTCATTTTACAAATTTTATTGATGTTCTCATAACATCGATGTTCGCCACTGCCACTTACTACCAGAACGACCCACCGCCCCCGCCTCCTACAACTGCTGTTGCTGACCACCACCATCAATTTTATTCTTTCATCCTTTCCTGCCTACTAAACAACATAAAATAACGGTTTTAAACCTTTGATACCATGCATCACCACGCTTATCAATCCCATTACCCTATAGGCTATAGGTAAGACATCCTTTTTATAAACTGTGTCTTATGCTCCGTTCCCGAGCTTACTTGAGGAGGGAAAAGAAAGGAAAATAATCGAAGGAAAGGAAAGGGAAAGAAAATAAATGATATATATCATTTTCTTCCAAATCGGAAGGAAAACTAAACTAAATGATTGCAAGACACGTGGACCTATCACAGGAAGACAGCGCCTGAGCCCCAACGGTTGACAAACGTGTGGGACCCGCGCAGGACAACTGTCATTCTCAATTCGACCAATCACAGGACGGCCCAAGACCTATAAATACTCCTGCTCCCTGAGAAGAAGGATTCATTCGATCATATACACATCTACACTTAGAGAATTCTGTGATAGTTGAGAAAGATAGATTATAGTCGAAACATTGTAACAATTTGTATTCGAGTATTTGTAATCGTCCAAGTCATTATCAATACAATAATCTCTTAACTGTGCTCGTCTATATTAATTGTTATATTGGTGTTTCTTCACAACCAATTAGCAATAACTAGGAGTATGTTTTTTTTGTTGAAACCCTATTTCCATTAAAACCAACAAGTTATACAAGTGGGCGGCGGGTAAACGGGCTACAAGTTGTGCCGCTACCCCATTTTGAATAGAAAAACATACTCTATTAAAAATAAAACTTAGGTCCTTGGTTGCCGGGGAGTTACTCTGCACCACCTTTTGTACTCTCTCTAAGAACGGGATTGCTTTGGGAGCAAGACTTCCAAATGTGTCAAAAGCAAATGGCACAAAGACGTATTGGTTCTCCAGACATGCAGCTTCATATTTGGCAACGTTTTTGGATTCTGCATTCAAGACTGCTTGTCCTGCTACAAACCCAGATCCCTAAGTCCCACCAACGAAGATACCACTGTGAGATCAATGCACGTATATTTGCCCTCTGCCCAATGTTTTAAAAACCGGTTTTTTAATCATACTGGATTGGACTAAAAGATGGTTCAACTGGTTGAACCAGGTTGTATCAGGCGGTTTAACCAGATTGACTATTTAAACCTATAATTCTATAAAATACAACTTCAAATCAAAAAGTAATCCAATAAAACATGATTTTATAATAAAAAATAATTTAAAAGTGAATCCATAATAAAATATAATCCAAAAGTACCCAATTTTTTAATAAAGTTTTTTTATATGAAAGGGTATATTTATGCATTTGGAGTGTTAATGCATCAAATTTATGATTGCTTAAAAGATAAAATTCATAATCATTGCCATTTTCGTCAACAAAAGTATAACTGTTTTCGTTTTCTACAATCTTTGATAAGAAGTTTTAGTTACCAATAATCAAAATATACTAAAATTACATTAGATACGTAACATATATAACAAATAACTTTGTGTCTAAGAAACCGGTTCATGCTCGTTCTCACTACACATGTTATTTGTATCATCATTATGGCACGATAAAGTCCAAAGTTTAACATTGTGCTGGTACCGGTTCAAATCCTTTACCGTTTTCATAAACTACCGGATTGATTTGTGGCGGGCAAGACACTGGTAAGCAGTATAACCAGTTCAACCTGCCGGTTTAAACTGGTTTTTAAAACATTGCCGTTGCCCACCCGAACACGAGGAGTATTTAAATGATTAAATCCTAATTTCCCCAATTTTTTTAAAGAAAGACTAAAAGAAAAATCCCAAACACCCTCTAACCTTATCTTAAACCTCCAAAACCCTGAACCAGAGCTCAGTCCAAGACTATTATCTCTCAACACCATCCTCCTCCTTCGTAATTGTTGATTCCCTATACAGTGACGGTAATTCATCATCCCATCTCCTTCCCTACCAAAAAAACAAAATAATAATAATAATATTATTATGCCGAATAATTCAAGTGTTCCTTATTACATCTGACCCTTAAACCAAACCGTCTCGTAAAGGTATAACCTAAATCCAATCCTTAAGCCTATTCTAAACCCTAATCCTATATCTTCTTCTAATGTTTACTTGTTAATCACATTTTTAATTTGATTTTAACAACACTATATGTTTCGTTTATGATGTTACATCTTATTTCTATTTTACTCTCTTATTATCCACAACAGAGAGGAATTATTTTATTGTGAATTATGAACGATGATCTGCTTTTAACTTTGCTATGGTTTTGGAAGGATGCCCTTCTATCAAATTATATAATTAATTTTATTCTTTCTCTGATTATATGTTGGCTGTTAGTTCAAACTAGTGGAGCTGGAAATCGGATTTGCTTTTCGCAATGTCATTACAGTGTACAGGATTACGTTTCGGGTCATTTTACCAATCTGTATATGCAAAGGAGAATGTATTAAAAGCTTCTTTTCCACTTCATAAGCCTCCTTTTACAAGCATATCTCTACCGCGACTGCGCTTTATGGTATCTTTCCATTTCAATTCACTTGTTCAGTGAATGTTTGTTACAAAACCCTGCTATAGAATAGTATGTATTATTGAGGTCAAATGAGGTGGCGAATTTTAATCGTTAATGGGTCGATTTTGGTTATCTGTTATCTTGAACGGGTCAACTTGGTGATGCGGGCAGAAAGTCTATATTTAATGCATACAACCTCCTAAGTGATTTTTTTAAACATGTTGTAATATTATTGTTTATGTGCTAAAAAATTGCGCTTAAGTTGTTTGTAAACAGATATATAAAATGGCCACAAAATTGTTTGCAGTTCTGTCTGACCCATTTTGACCTGTACAAAATGACCCATTTCGACCTGAACTCGTCGTAACCCGCTACCAGCCCTACGCATCTACTACTTTTAAAACATATTTGTCAATTGGATTTGAAAACAGGCTGGAAGTTTGAGAAGTAGTAGTCTGAGAGCTTCTAAAGTTAAAGAAATCTTGGATAATAATGATAATGAAAAGAAAGGAGCCAAAGAGTCAAGCAAGAGTGATCAAAGCGATGATGATGATTTTGAAATGGATGATGATGATTTTGAAATGGACGAGGATGAGAGGAAAGAATTCAGGGAAAAGATTAGACAAATGATTGCAATGAACCCTCAGGTTGACGAAGAAGTTGATCCTGAAGAAAAAAGGAAAAAGATGCAGAAGCTTTTGGCTGATTACCCCCTTGTTGTGGATGAAGATGATCCTGATTGGCCTGAAGATGCTGATGGATGGGGTTTTAATTTTAGTCAGTTTTTTGATAAAATGACCGTTAAGAACGTCAAAAAAGAGGACGATGATGATTATGATAGTGATGGTGAAGTTAATTGGCAAGATATACGTGCCATCAAAGACATCACTTCTGCAGAATGGGAGGAAACTGTATTCTCAGACCTTAGCCCGTTGATTGTTCTAGTGCATAACCGTTATAGAAGGTAAGTATGTGTATTTTGGTTTCTTTCTGTTTTTCTATCAAGTTGGTAGGGAAAATTGCATGTAAAATGGTCTATCTTATAAGTTTGTAATCAAGTAAGGGACTCTGGTTACGGATTATTCTTACTGGTCCCTTATTTAGTTATAAGCATCACAGAATAATCCCTATAAAGTTGATTTGCAAGTATGTTCCTTTTACATGCTATTTTACATCGTCATGTTAGCTTTCCACTTTGCATAGTTTTCATTCTTGCTTCTGTATGGGAGTTTGATTTTTATAGATAGTTTTAAAAGTTTTAAACTGCTAATAGTCCTTTTGCTTTTAATTAGAAATGGCACAATGGATTGGCCGGTCGGTTGTGGTTGCGTGGCGTCGGGTTGACTAATGACACCTTTGTCCATTTTTGGTTACATATAAATAGATGTGTTTAAACATGTTTACAAAATTATATTATTACAATAATAATCTACGTAATTTAATAGAATGATTTAAGAGGTTGCATGCCTTATGAATACCCTTCGAGTGACTTCCAGCACATTTCCTTTTCAGCTTAACTTTTTTATTATTTTACCCATTTGACCCATTAAGGATAAAACAACCCAGACAGCCCATTCATAAGCAACACAGGGAAATTTCCTTTACTACCTTTGACCATCTAGGGATGCACAAGTATCTAACAAACATGTAGGCACTATTCTTTCGGATATTTAAAGGGCTTTTGATAAACAAGCAACTGACAAATTGCAATAAATAGCAACAGATACCTCCACTTCATTCTTTCGGATATTTTTTAACATGCTTTGTGTCACGGAGTGGATTTCCCAACTCTCGTGCGGCACTTAGACACTCGTCAAATTAAGCCTTTTAGACTTCATAAGAGAAGATTTAAGGAGATTCTTAAGAAAGAGAACACAAGACTATAAAAGAAGACTTCTTAGATTGCTTTTAGACAGGATTATAAGAGTGATTACAATGAGATTTTAGAGATCCACTCCGTGACATTTGGCACGGTTGATGATTTTATGATTGTTTCTGTCAGGCCAAAGGAAAATGAAATGGTTCGTGATCAATTGGAGAAAGCCATACAGCTGATATGGGATTGCAGAATACCATCGCCGAGGGTAACACAACCCCCCCCCCCCCCCCACAATACATGCATCATATATGCATATGTGTATGCATGTGTTCGTGTGCATTATCTATTTGTATGTGTGTTGTATTGTATGCATACATTACAAAACATATGTTATTTGTTTGACAGTGTGTTGCAATTGATGCTGTTGTGGAGTGTGACCTAGTATCCACACTGGGAGTTTCTGTGTTTCCCGAGCTCATATTTACGAAAACTGGGAAGATCTTACATCGCGAAAAAGGTACCAATAATATGATATCATGATGCATTTCCTCCGTTATAAATTGGTCAAGAAAATCAGTTTGGACTTTGGACAAATGACATATTTGCCCATCGCCATCAAGGCAGGTCCAAAAGATGGGAACATGGAGTAAACATGTTATGTGGTACTCATAGAGGGCAAATCTGTCCAGAATTTTTCCTTGTTCGGTTAAGATTTAAGATCAATCATTTAAGATGATGATGCAAATGCAATTGTGTTTTGTTGGTTTTCAGAAATAAGAACAGCAGATGAATTGTCAAAGATAATGGCCTTCTTTTACTATGGAGGAGCAAAGCCAGATTGTCTCAATAATACCTCTGCAATCATCAATGAATTAGTTCCTGGTTTCACCACCAAGAAATAGATGTACAAGTTGATGAACCACCTAAATCAGCAACCATGCTACCATGACTTGTACTTCGTGTATGAAAAGCTGTGCATTGCTGTTTTCTTAGCAATTATATAAGAAATTTTGGAAGAAGTATTTACTTAGGCAGCTGTATGTATTTATCAGGTTAGGTTCTCCACTATACTTTGTTTTCATTTGGATTTACTTGTCATATATACTTGCATAATACTTAAACTTAAAATGCTACATTGATAGATTGCAATTATAGCGAAAGCATCGAACAAAGATGTGTTACTTCTTGGAACTCCAATCTATAATGTTAAGCCTAAGAAAAGCGTAAAATCCAGTATATGATCAACGATAAAACATCCAAACGATCAATGTAACATCCAATCAAGGTAGTATAAACATAACCATTATGATGGTTACCTAGACTCCTAGAGAATACACTTGACTCTAGATCATTATTTATGTTAGTTGTGTAAAAATTGAAGAACCTTTCAAGTGCATCTGTAATGGATGTTTTTGGTTCTACTAGCTTATCATTGCAGTTAAGTATATGTACTTGCAGAGTGGGATTTGTTTGGCTATGAACAACCACGGACGGGGAATTAGAGAGGGAAAGACTGAATTTGATAGGGGGCGTCGGTAGGGGTAGGGAATCCAATGTGGCTTAAGTATGTAGGAGAGACCATAGCGGATGATCTAACACGCTATTTAGGCAAGTCTTAACACTAAATAATAAAAAAACCAGATGGTACTACGATACAAAATGTCATAGCATTTAGATTATTTTTTTAATGAAATTGTTATTATAGTTATTTTAGCTTGCTTTTAAGTGAAGGGGGCATTGGCCTTTATTTTTCTTTAATGGTTGAATGGAACTCTACCAAAATTACACATTTGCCTTGAATTTAGGGGTGTTCAGAATTCGATTCGAAAAATTCGAAATTCGAAATTCGATTTAGTTCGATTCGATTACCAAGAATTCGATTCGATTATTAAGAATTCGAATTCAATTCAATTCGAATTCGAGTCCAGTAAATCGAATACGAATCGAATACGAATTTATGATTTTAAATTCGATTCGATTCGAAATTCGAATAAAAACTGTACATGTATATTTTTTTAAATATATATACACACATACACATTATTATATACAAAAATATACACATTGAAAAAAAAAACTTCTAAATTTCGGTCAAAATCTAAGAATCCATAGTCTCTACAACTTTTACCATAACCATATTTTACATTTTTACCTTATACATCACAAAACTCTAACAAAATATACTCTCTACTATTTTTACTATTCCCGTATTTGACAAATTGTTGTTTATCAATTTTGTAGATTTGTAATTTATATGTTAAAAATAATGAGTTTGTATTAGTTTTAAAACTAAAAATAAAACAATTTATTATTTATGGTGAATTTGAACTAAATCGAATTTATTCGAATTCGATTCGAATTCGACTTTCTTATTCGAATCGAATACGAATCGAATAAATTGAATTTTAAGCGAATACGAATCGAATACGAATTCCGGTAAAAATATTAAAAATTCGAGAAATTCGATTCGAATAATTCGAAAATTCGTTATTCGATTCGATGAACACCCCTACTTGAATTTACCTTTAATATAATATGGGTATTGTAATAGGCTCTAGATTGTATTTAAGAATACTAGAATAGCAATTGTAATTTATATGTATATCAAAACCAGTTTAGGTAGACTGGTTTCTAGACAACACAGGTTCCGACCGAAATGAGTTTGGCTCAAATCGTGCCATTTTTAAGAAGGCGAATCAGGTTGGGTGACGTCCCATTTTCACATAAAAGCCTTTCAACTAGCTAAGTAAGAAGGCAAACATCGATAAATTCCATCAGTTTTTACCCATTTTTCATTGCTTTACGCCTTTACTGATAAACTTAAAACTAATTTATTCATTTCATGGTGTATGATTCGACCAAAGTTTTATTGTTTCTTTAGACTTGTCTTAACCTGATGTTTAAAGGTGTGGGGCGGGGATAGGACTTTGGTTAGATCCTTGAGTGTGTAATGAACTCTTAAAAGGATGATCTTCCAAACTTATTCAGTTTGGAATGAGAGAAGAACTGCAAAGTCATGGATTGTTTCGTTTCAATAAGGTGGATAACAACCTCATGGAGCGGTGGAAGTGGAATCGTGACCCGAGTTTTGGATTGGAGTTGATGAATGGAAC
This sequence comes from Ambrosia x helenae, assembly GCA_030844895.1. Classification (NCBI taxonomy): domain Eukaryota; kingdom Viridiplantae; phylum Streptophyta; class Magnoliopsida; order Asterales; family Asteraceae; genus Ambrosia; species Ambrosia x helenae. Next base: position 29,058 of record JAUTDX010001038.1, on the reverse strand, counting down.
CAATGTGTTGGATTGTTTTCCTATTTCTCAAAAAAAAAAAAAAAAAAAAAGAGAGAGTTCGGAATGGCTAGGAGATAGGCATGTACGTGATGGAGTGGTGTAATTGGGTGCCAAAGAAATGTAACATCTCAGTGTGGTAGTGTGGAGGACGAAGATGGATCACATTCCTACTCTAGATGCCCTTCATAGGAGGAGCTCTTTTTCGGGGGGACTTTGCTTGCGTCTTTTGTGGGGCAATCCTGAGTCAAGTGGATCATATTTTTTTTATCCGTGCTTAGTCGCCACAGTAGTGTTTGTGCAAGGTTAAAAGCCGATTTTCGTGTTCTCATTAAAGGATTTGTTAGAGTTGCATGAGCACATTGGCATGGGAGAGTCGGCTAGAAAGGCTTTCCAAGGTATCATATAGTGGTGTGTTGGTGTATTTGAAAGTCTAGGAATAGGAGTTCTCCAACAAAAACGTCAAGATAGATTATATATTCCAAGATATTAAGTCCCTTGGTTTTCTTTGGTATAAAAATAGATCAAGGAATATGTCAATTACGGGGAAAAGTGTAATTTTCATGTAATGTAAGTTCTTCGTTGTGTTGTTGGGCTGACCCTACTTTTTTTTCTAACCTGGTGGCGTTGTATAAAAGTTACCTTCCAAAAAACAAGTTACTTTCATTTACACTAACTACAACAATTGTACCCATTAAGTCTCACAAATAAAAAAACTATTGGTAGGGTCTGGGAGGAGGGTGACATGTATGTAGACCTTTCCTCTATCTCTAGAGATAGGGTAGCTACTTCTAGAGAAACCCTCAAAATTACTAACAAATAGAAGATAGACAGCCAGACTTAAAGGCATAGACATAGAAACCGACCACGTAACAAGTAGGTGGTGTGAAAGTAACATAGTAAAATAGATACAAATATAAAAAAGTCATAAAACCATATATAAACATAGGTGTGGAACGAAAATCATATGCAAAGTCTAGCTAAATTTCAGGACATATCAGCCCCTTCAACAAAGTCAAGACACAAATAAACTTTGTCCTACAAGTCCGTGACCTTAGTTTGACGTCTCCATAGATCCTTATCCTTTACCATGTCCCTAAAGAGGTACAATTCTAACAAATCATGTATAATCTGCTTACCCAAAGTGATTTTGGGCCTACCTCTACTCCTCCTTCCCTCAACTGCTAATGGATATATTATTCTAACTAGTGATGTCGTCTGTCTCCTCATCACATGCCTAATCCATCTTAATCTCCCTTCTTGTATCTTATCTAATATACTAGCCACTCTCAATCTTTCCTTACGAACCTCATTTACACCAACTAAACATCATAATTAAAGTGTCATGTAGGTCGTGCACCTTTAACTAAACAACAATAGGGTGTAGTCGTTTTAATTAAAAATACAACAAAAAAAGAAAATAATTAAAAAAATACGTGGTTCGTCGAAAAAAAAAGCATGGTCCCATTCCCCCTTTCATAACGTTTGTGGTTGTAGTAACGATGGTAGAGTTTTGAACTGATATAAGCAATTAGCAGTTAAAAAGGCAAGGTCGTTAACTAATCTCATTTAAGACGACAAGTCTTTATATAAATTTTCTTATCCTCATCTCCATGCTTCAAAAATGTTTTAAAAACCAATTTTTATACCATGTTAGGTTACGCTTAAAAACGGTTCAATCATACATACCAAACGATTTAACCAGGTATATCAAGAGGTTTAACTAGTTATACCATGCAGTTCAACAATAAAACACACCGTTTATCAATTAAAACTAGTTTTAGGACAAAAATTGTATTATCTAAATATTTGTGTCACTCCCAACCAATCAATCCATATTCCCTCATACCCTTTTACACACACAACAACCAATCAAAAATATTATTCTCATCCTCACAATATCATATTATCATCTCTCATCCTTTTATCTTTCTTCAATTCAATTCAATTCAATTCAATTCATAACCTTCTTAACCTTTTTCCGATGACTACAACCACCTCTCCGACCACCCTTCCACCACCGTCATCCACCCATTAACCACCTTATGCCGCCACCTCCACCACCACCGTCACCTTCTCTCACCAAACCCCACCCTTCCTCCCTCTCCGACCTCATCTTCTCCGCCTTCTCTCTCTTTATTTTCTATTCTTCCCCTAATTTTAACCCTAACCCTTACCCTAAACGTCGTCGTTTTATTAATTTCCCAATCATGCCCTTAACCCCCACCACCACCATCACCACCAATAATAATATTATTACTAATAATATTAATAATCCTAATAATAATAATAATAATAATAACCTGACTACAATTAACCGTCACAACTTCCCTACCCCTCAATCCCTATCCGATTGGCTCCAACCACGTCTCCCATCAGACTCCTTAACCTCATGGGGAACTAAACCCGGTACTAAAAACGTCCACAACCTCTGGCTTGAGCTCACCGATGGCGAAACCTCCCTCGCCGACTCCTCGCCCCCTGTCCGCACCCTCGAAGTAGTCGTTGTCCGTGTCCGCGATTCGATTAACCGAGTTTTAATCGAATCGCATCAGGAATTGTCGAATGGCGATGTCCGAAAGCGGTCTAGACCGCTTTCGGAGAAAATGAAGCCTGGGGAGAGTGTAGAGGATGCCGTTTACCGGGCTGTAAAGGAAGAACTTGGATCAATACTTAGGGTTGGGGTTAGTGTTAGGATTGTGTCGGGTTCGTATACGAGTAAAGTGGAGGAAAGAGTGTCTGTGTCATACCCTGGATTGCCTGCTTGTTATGTGTTGCATACAGTGGATGCATTTGTGGATGGGTTGCCTGATGGTGAGTTTTGTACTGAAGAAGAGGATGAGTATGGGGATTTGGAGGGGACGGAGAGAAGCGAGTTGGCGGTTTCGTGTAAGAAGCATTATTGGAAATGGGTTGATGGGGATGCGCTTTCGGGTTGAGTTTTGCGGCTGTGGAGGTGAGTTTGAGGTATCAGTTTTGTCTTTGTTGTTTGGTTGGTTGGTTTATATGTGTTTATAATAGAATCAGAAGCCTTTTTGGCTTCGTAAAGGTTACGGATTTATGTGTTTTTGAAGTTGATTATATACTGTTTAAATGAAGTCTTGATGGTTTAATGTATGTGAATTTTGGTGTTTACTGTTTAGTATTATTGTTTAGTGTTCTATTGTATATATGGTTATGCAGAGAGCAGATACAGTACAGTTAAGTTTTGATGCTTCTTTATATTTTGCTTCATATTATGCTTCATATTCAACACTTATAGGCTCTAGCTTCTTATAGGCGGTCATGGTTTAAAAAAACGGGTGAGGCGTACGCCTCGAGGTGCGCCTTGAGGCGAAACTCTAAGAAAACGAGTCTGAGGCGCGCCTCATGGGGTTCAGATTGTACATACGCCTCTAAGGGCTGAGGCGCTAAGAAAAGATGCGCCTCAGGTGCGCCTCGAGTGGTTTAGGGTGTTTTTTATGTGTTTTTTTTTTGGTGTTTTAGACTTTTTGGGTCAAGTATTTTAGTTTTGATGTGTGTTTTTGACGTTTTAGACTTTTCTAGGTCAAGTATTTTATCTTTTATAGACACATAATTTTTATATTTATTTTTTACTACGCCTCGAGCTTACACCTCGGTTCGCCTCGAGGATTACGCCTCATGAGGCGGAGGGAAAACGCCTCGAGGCTCGTTTCCGTTCTTTTAAACTTTGGGCGGTCCTAGGTGGCGTTTGGCGTTGTGTGTTTAAACTTTAAAATGATTGTATTTTCAAGTAGCAGATGCTTAGTTTCTAGTGTTCGGTATAGTGGAAATTGTTCTGATTTAAATAATCAGGTTTGGATGATAAGTATAAGAGTGGCTGCAATGAAATTTACTTTGCTTACTTTTATTTAGTCATAGTTAGTTTGCTTCTAGTTTCTTTCTAATAACCATGAGAACATCGCCTCATCAACACTGTTATGAGACCAGGTAAACAAACTTTCGTTAGGCTGGTGGCCGTCAAGGGGTTAAAGGCTGAAACCATGGAAGTTGGATTCGAACCTGAGAGCTTTGCGCCTTTGCTAGAGAGAATCAGGCACTCTTACCGGTTACCACTGCCCCACACCCTTTTGGTTATTTAGGGGTCAAATAATTTGTTTTTGGTTAGGAGTTCAGGAATAGCTCCATCAATACTGATTTTCATCATCTGATTATGTAGACGGTCGTTTTACTTGTAAATGTAATATTTGTGAAAATTCAGAACAAATTAGATTTTTGCAACATAAAACAGCAGAAACACATCCAAACGCCATCTTTTTTTTATCGTTTTCATGTTTTGTTATTGTTGATTCCCTTGTTCTGATTATTTCATACCTCAAGTGCCAAACACCCCCTTAAGTATAAGTGTAAAACTTTTGGTATTTATTTCTTTTGTTCCTTCCATAATACATGAGTTAAATAAAAATTGATTAATAATTTATGGAAGGTTGATGCGTTGATTTTAGGGGCTGTACACGACACAAAAATAATCAAGTCAACCCAATCACGACCCTTTTAATAAATGGGTTAACTTAAACACGACCATTTAATAAAAGGGTTGACCTGTTAACCTGTTTAAGTTTTAGAATAGCTCCTATTTAGATTTAGATGGATATTGGAGTTATTTAAACAGTGTCAAAGTTTGAAATTTGGTATTTTGATTTTTAATTCTTGTCCGTTAACTATTAATATCCAGAAGTGAATTAGGTTGGCCTTGAAACAGTTACCGGGTTTAATAAAAAGTTGATGCATCAATTATGATTCTAAAGACTACTATTACAAGTCACCAACAGCAGATGAAAGTTAGTTTGTGAACCATAAAACTAGCAGATCAGTTTCTAGTGTTCTGTATAGTAAAACTTGTTCTGTAAGTTTAGTAGGTGCTGCAATGAAACTTACTGTTGTTGATCAGAGTAGGCAACGGAAGTAGAAGTTTGAAAATAAAATAAAAACGGAGAGTAACGGGTGGGTTGAGATACGGAGTCACCACTCAACTACTTGTTGGGCGATCTGAATGCAATTTAAGATACAAATAATTCACCACTTGATTCAAGTTTAGAGTTTAAAAGAACACCATCCAAGAATGCAAAGCTTGAACTAGCAATTAAAAAACAAGTTACCGTCACAGTGATTGAATTCACTGCCTTGATTAATATACAGAAATTGATTAAGAAGTGCATTGTTAATTCACCATTAACCACTTTCCTAGACCTTAGGGTAAATGGAAACCACATTACTAATTAAATTGCATAAAATACAACTGGAAATAGCATGATCAAAAACTGCAAAAAAAAATATAAACAAAAAGGAGTACTGGAGTACATGGGAGCCTTCAATTTCCACCATGTATATTCGCCCCACATGCTGCTGCCGACCCGCTTTTTCTACATACCCTCATTACTCATACAACAGTTGGCGATTATACGGCTATGGACCATTCTTTCGGGGAGCTGCTATCACTGATAATCTTTGTTTAGTCGGAGTTTGTTACCATTGAGACCTTAGCTGGAGCCTGGAGGGGAATCACACACTTGCATTTGTAAAAGATTTGGTCAACATTCTATTATTCTCTCCATGATCTCAGCCTTAATCTATTCCTCTTTCTAGGCTTTTTCCTTTTTTAAATGTTTAGCTTTGTGTATTTATTTTCCTTTGCCTCGTTTGTTTGAACATACAACAAATAAAAAAGAATACTCTTGATTCTTCACCATCGTTTTCTTGATGGTATCAGAGCGGTTCTTAACCAAGCTCTAAAATTCTAACCTAATCAAGAACATCAACTATCACCATCTAGCCGAGATAATGAGGCAAGAAAGGGCTGTGGTCCAAGACATCAAACGGAGCGATGTGTTTCGAGCGTTGCACCTTTTGCGGAAAGGACGGGCACAACCAGAAAGTTTGTTTCAAAAGAATCGGATACCCCATATGGTGGCCGGGTAAAAAGGCAGCCTATCTTGAAGCAGAAAACAAAAACCGAAATGATGCGAAAACGCATATGGCTAATTTCGCTGGTAAAACGGAAGGTGATGATGATTGGGTGGTTGACTCGGGAGCCACCGAGCACATTACCTGTGATCTTGATTTTCTTGAAAACAAAATAGAAACCAAGATTGAAGCTCCTGTTGTTATTCCTAATGGGACTAAAGTACCTGTTAAAGGAAGGGGTGGTTGCACCATTAAAGGGGGTACTAAAATCAAGGAAGTACTTTATGTTCCTGAATTTAAGTGTAACCTTTTGTCAGTAAGAAAATTGACAAAAGACTTGCAATGTGTTAGTCTCATTCTTCCCTGATTTTTGTGTCATGAAGAGGCTTGGAACTAGAAACTTGATTGGTGCGGGTAAATGTGAGAGTGGACTATATCGGATGGGGATGATCAGAAACGAGAGGAAAGCAATGGCGGTGACTAATGACACCTGGCATAAAAGGTTAGGACACGCTTCCGCTGAGAAACTCAACCAAATTAGTTTTCTTAAAAATGCTAATTTTGATAAGATTTGTGATTCTTGCTCTAAGGCCAAGCACACGAGACTCCCTTTTCCTGATAGTACCACTAAAACTGTTGGTTGTTTCGATTTGTTGCATTGTGATATTTGGGGGGCATATCGTATTCCTTCCTTTACCGGGGCAAAATATTTTTTTAACAATCGTTGATGATTTCAGTAGAGCCGTGTGGTTGTTTTTATTAAAATTCAAACATGAAGCCAGTAGGTGCTTAAAGGATTTTCAAAAAATGGTAACAACACAGTTTCAAAAGAATGTTAAAGGATTAGATGTGATAATGGTGGGGAGTTCACATCTAATGACATGGTGAATTTTTATAAAGATAATGGAATTTTACTTGAAACCACCTGCCCCCACACCCCTCAACAGAACGGCATTGTAGAAAGAAAGCATCGACACCTACTTGAAACGGCCCGAGCCCTAAGGTTTGAGGCTAATTTACCAAAGAGGTTTTGGGGAGAGTGTGTTTTAACAGCAACATACGTCATCAATCGATTACCTTCAAAAGTCATTGGGAATAAAACCCCTTTGAATTGCTTCATAACCAAAAACCCGACTATGACTTTATGAGGACTTTTGGTTGTCTAGCATACTATTGGAACACCGACACGAAAGGGGATAAGTTCGAAATGAGGGGGAGGCCTGGTGTTTTTTTGGGATACCCAGGAGGCACAAAGGGGTATAAAATTTATGATCTTGAAAGCAATAAAATTATTGTCTCAAGAGATGCCAGGTTCCATGAAAATCACTTTCCTTTTGATCACTCTTCTTTTGACAAAGCCACTTCCAGTTGTCAACACAATGATTTTTTCTGAACAAGACTATAGAATAATTGAGGAAGATGTTGGATTACAAAGAGAAAAGGTAGCTACCAATGAAATAAATGGTGGGTCAGTAGATGGGAACTTGGGTGGCCCTACTGAAATTAATAGCCCACACAATGAGCTCGATTCAGCAAACGAGTCGAACCCGCAACATGAAGTGAGCCACGAAACCAATGAGCCACAAATTCCTGAAAGTCCAAATGATGATAACGAGGCCCAAGGCCCAATTATTGATCAAGAACGAGCTAAAAGGAATCGAAGCTAACCAATTCGATTCAAAGATTTTCATGTGAAGCTTCCGCCTTCCATAGATTCCACACGTCCCACACCTAGTCAAGAATCCTCAACGGTACACCCTATTGCTAATTTCATCTCTTATGATAAATTTTCTAAAACTCACAAGTCTTTTCTAGCGGCCATTAGTTCAAACAATGAGCCAAAATGTTTCAAAGAAGCTATACAGGACGAGAGATGGAAAGAAGCTATGATAAAAGAAATTCGGGCCTTTGAAGAAAATGGTACATGGACTCTAGAAGCCCTACCAAAGGGAAAGCGAGCTATCGACTCTAAGTGGGTCTACAAAATAAAATATAAACCCAATGGAGAAGTGGAGAGGTACAAGGCTCGGCTAGTTGCCAAGGGATTCACGCAAATTGAGGGAGTAGACTTTCACGATACGTTTTCCCCGGTCGCAAAGTTGGTCACCGTTAGAACTCTTTTAGCGGTTGCCGTAAAGAAGAATTGGATTATTCATCAACTTGACGTGAACAATGCGTTCCTACATGGAGATTTAAATGAAGAAGTGTACATGAAGATACCCCAAGGTTTCTTCAAGGATAACGAGACGCGGGTTTGTCGTCTTCGCAAATCCCTCTATGGTTTAAAACAAGCATCACGTAACTGGTACCAAAAATTTACAGCTGTACTTCTTGGACTTGAGTTTCACCAATCAAAGGCTGATTATTCACTATTCACGTACAAGAATGGAGATGTTTTCGTTGCTGCTCTTATCTATGTTGATGACGTGATTCTAGTAGGAAATGATCCGGTCAAGATAAAAAAAACCAAGGAGTGCCTAGACAATGAATTTAGCATAAAAGACCTTGGCCCGTTGAAGTATTTCCTTGGTATTGAGGTGGCAAGAACATCTGATGGTTTGGTTCTAAGTCAAAGAAAATATACCTTGGACATATTGAAGGATACTGGTATGGAAGGATGTCGACCAAGTTCCTTTCCTATCGAGCAAAATCTAAAACTGAGTAAAGGAGAAGATGAACCACAAGTTGATGCCAATCAATATCGACGTTTAGTTGGTCGCCTCCTATACCTACAGGCCACGAGACCAGACATTGCATATACTGTGAATGTCCTAAGCCAGTTTGTAGCCAACCCACGCCAAAACCACATGGAGGCAGCCATGCGCGTCTTGCGGTACCTAAAGGCCACTCCAGGTCAAGGCATCATTCTTCCAAGAGAAGGAGGAACCACTTTAACCGCATACTGCGACTCTGATTGGCTTGGGTGTCCCTATACTAGGCGGTCCAGAACAGGGTATCTCCTCCTACTAGGTGGCGCCCCAATTTCATGGAAAACAAAGAAACAGTCAGTTGTTTCACGTTCTTCGGCTGAAGCGGAATATAGAGCCATGGCCTCTACCGTCAGCGAGGTCTTATGGATGCGATGGCTCCTCAAGGAATTGGGTATAGATCTTATGGCTCCTACACCTTTGTTTTGTGACAATCAAGCAGCCCGTCACATAGCCAACAACCCGGTTTTCCACGAGCGAACCAAACACGTTGAAATGGATTGCTATTTTGTTCGAGAAAGGGTAAATCTCAAGAAATCGTGCCCATGTACATCGACACTAAAATGCAAATTGCGGACTTATTCACAAAGGGATTAGGAGCACAACAACTTCGATCATTACTTGTCAAGTTGGGCATGAAAGATTTACATGCTCCACTTGAGGGGAGTAAAAGATTTGGTCAACATTCTATTATTCTCTCCATGATCTCAGCCTTAATCTATTCCTCTTTCTAGGCTTTTTCCTTTTTTAAATGTTTAGCTGTGTATTTATTTTCCTTTGCCTCGTTTGTTTGAACATACAACAAATAAAAAAGAATACTCTTGATTCTTCACCATCGTTTTCTTGAATTTGTGCCACCCCTTTGAAGGCTGTCAGCTTCTAGTGTAAGGTATAGTCATCAGTGAAAAGATATTGCTATTATTTAGGGGTCAAATAATTAGTTTTAGGCCAAGTTTAAAAGAATGGAATCGAGCCTCAAGGCGACCCGAGGCGGATTAAAAAATAAATTAAAAATTATATATCTTATAAAAAAAAAATGATTGACACAAAAAAAGTCTAAAACATTAAACATAAAAATAATTGACACAAAAAGGTTAAAATATCAAATACACACATAAACCCAAGAGGCAGAAAGTTGCCGCCTCGGCCCTTTGAGGTGCACGTACAAAATAACCCCATGAGGCAGCTGCCTCAGAAAACGTTTTCTTAGCTCCTCGCCTTGAGGCACGCCTCATAACGCATACCTCGGCCATTTTTTAAAACTATGGTTTTGGGTTACGAGTTCAGGAGTAGCTCTCTTAGAACTGATTCTCTATTTATATAGGGGATCGTTTAACTTGTAAAATATATGAATATGTAAACACTCAATTACTCAAACAACATCTCCCCAACCCACAGTCACACACACACGTAAAACTGTTGGTATTTATTTCTTTTGCTCTTTGCATAATACAGGATTTTCATAATAAATATATGTGTCTAAACAATTTGCCAAACACCCCCTTAATTAAAACTGTTTTCTTGTACAACAATTTTTTACCCCTAATTACCACCCACCCTTACACTTAGAAGGATATGAAGCCACACCTAAATAAGTAAGTTCATTTAGGGACGTCAATTCTTGATACTACACAAAAATAACTAAGTTTTGGGTTGGCTAACATAACTCGTTTATTAAACATGTCAACATATTTACAACCCGTTTAGTAATCAGGTTAACCCAAAACACGACTCAGTTAATGAATGGGTTGGCATGTTAATGCGTTTAAGATTATATAAAAAATAAGTTTCTATGTAGATTTTAGATGGGTTGGTTTAAAAAGTGTTAAACTTCTAAAATTTGAAGACTATTGTTACAAGTTGCAACAGTATAGAACAAAGAGATACTATTTCATTATATAAGAAGATAAGCTATACAAATTACAAACCAATCAATCATAAACACTTCACTATAGATTTACATATTTAATTAAGAAAACTCTTCATTTCTTAAATCAATACCAACTTCTATATAGTATTTGGTGATCAAACTGTAGTAAAACACTGAGCCCCTTGCTTAGTAGTCAATGGACCTGCAGGTGCAGATGAACCAAAAGGCAACACAACAACACAATTTACTATAAACATATACCTGCCAGACACCCAAGTTCCTACCTTCCACCGAAGATGACCGTTTGACTTAAGATTTAAAAACCAACCTTCCCACCATTTGATCACGACCCATTTCATAACCGAAAGATGGGTCAACAGGTATCCCATTTGCAACTAAAACCATTGATAAAAGATTGGTATCCTTGTTTTTCTTGATAGAAAGGAGGGATAGATGAATCAAGCGTTATCCGTTGGCCTTTATACGAAGCGTAAACTTGCATTTCATCATAGTAAATACCAACTTTTTGATTCGGATTTTTTGAAAGAAGAGTGATTTGAATGGATGAGTTGAGAAGGTGAGACCCCGAGAGGCCGAGTTGGTAAATATCGGCTTCTTTGAGGGCGAACTCTGGTTTGGAGGGGTGGAGTATGAACCATACAAGAAGTATGAGTAAGAGGATTGAGAGGATAAAAGTGGTGAATGTGTAGATTAGTTTTTTGTGATGTTTGTTGATGTTTATTACTTTCTTTTTGGCACAATGTTGGGGTGATTTTTCTTGAATTTGAGACATTTGTTGAGAGAGGAAGTTAACAAGGCTAAGTAAGGGTGGTGTGGGAGGCTTATATATGAACAAATGGAGTGGTGATAAGTTTTGACATTTAGACTTTAGAGCCCCTCAATTATTATAGAAAGTGGTTGGTATATGTAGACTTCTAAGCTTTGGGGCTTGTTTGGGCGCGTTTTTTAGAATTATGTGATATTGAATGATCAACGATATCAACCATAACAAGGTAGTGTTTTGATGTGTTCGTGTTGCTTGAAGTTGTAATAACCGCATAATCATATTTAGGAGTTATAATTTTCTATAAGTTTATAGATATAATATAACCAATAAGAACATTTTTATGAGAAACGAGACGTTTTGTGAAATGAAAATAAAGATCTGTTATTATGTAAACAGAAGGGTGATTATGTCATTTTAGTATATCTTTTAATAATTTGTTTAATCGCGGCTCGTATGAAATCAATAATTGAAAACATATTATTGACCCTATAATCTAATAATCAAAATCAAAGTATGTTTATCAAAACACTTAAAAGTTGGTTTTTAGGGACGTAAAGCCTCAATAATAAAATTCAAGTAGTTTTGCAATTGATTGTTACTAGCACTAGCAAGCATGCAAAAGAAGTGGCCACAAGACATGATTAACCTTTTTGTAAAGAAAAAAGCTTCCTGGATATTGAAAATGATGGGGTTCAAAGTACTAACCAAAACAATAATATCCCATATTATAGCATGCAAAGGTTTGCGTAACAATAAAAACTCAATATACTGATTAGTATTAACTATTAAGTGTACTATATTGGGTGCGTTTGTATTTTGACCAATTAAAGAATCATCATCGTACTCAGTATATCCCACTGATAGCAAAGTTAAGGTAGGGTCTGAGGAGGGTAAGGTGTAGATAGTTTCATGTAGGAATATAGAGGTTGCTTCTAGTGAGAACTCGGCTCGATAGTAGTGTTGCATAAGCCTTGGACACAAGGCAAATAACACTCAGCACTCATGACAGAGGCCGATTGGTGCATGTACCCCTTGTCTTTCAGCTATTAATGCCACTACATGATGCATGATTAACCGTCCGCCGCTTTTAATGTTATTTTCACGAAAATAGTAAAATAACGTTAAAATTAGTGCAATTTTACTTTTGCCTTCTAAGGGCCCACGCATATATTAATAGGGTGGTTTCATGAAAAATATGAAAGTATATTACTGGCTTTTGTGGTATTAATCCTTTATGCAATTATGCTGCTAAAAGCATCGGTGATCGACTATCAAACAAGCGTTCGTTATATGGAATATATCCATTGTTATGTATATAAATGTGTGTTTAGATACTTGAGGATGATGGTTATTGATTCATGGTTAGAATATGCATGATCCAGTCACATTTTCAGTATCTGCAGTTGATGGAGTATGATTCAAACAAGGATGTCTGGGTATGAAGCATGTAGTGCAGCAAGAATCTTTGTTGAATAATTGAATGGAAAGTGAAAAGCTTTTTAAGTGCTTTAGGGACAAAATAGTCAATAGTTTCTTTATTTTGGTCAGGCTAATGTTCTTTGTTTTGTTTGGTTTTGTTTGTTACATTATTGATTAGAAATTGAGAAAACTTAAAAATTAAAAAAGGAAAACATGGGGAATCTATGGAAATTGACTTGGGTGGCAATGGGATTTAAAGAATGACTAGTGGTGTCACAAACCCTTTGCCTTTAATGTTAAGCAATTAGATTTTTATGGCTCTTTAGGTGGTTGTTGAGGAGCTTCTACAAGCCTATCCTCATTCACAACCCAATCCAACCTTTAAATAAAAAAATTAATTTTTCTCTCTTTTACTTACACAACCCAACCAAACCCAATTTTTCACTCTCATTAACAACCTAACCTTCACAATATTTTATAAAATAAATAAATGAATTTATATTTTTGGTTATTTACTAGGGGTGTAAACAAGCCGAGCCCGAGCCTGACTGGGCTCGAGCTCGGCTCGTCATGGTTTTATGAAGCTCCAGCTCGGCTCGGTTCAAGCCTACAATCTTGAGCTTGAGCTCGGCTCGCTAGCAAAATCAAAATCTCGAGCTCAGCTCGGCTCGAGATGATTTAAGAACAATCTCAAACGAGCTCAAAGGTCGGCTCGAGATCGTAAAAACTCGGTTCGCGAGTGTTATTAAATGGGCCTATGAAATAAGGACTTGGGCTTTGGAGATGTGGGCTATAAATTATAAGAGATATATAAATAACTTATAATTATGTTTAGGCTCGCGAGCCCAATCGAGCTTTGTATCTAGGGCTCGAGCTCGGGCTCGATAACTAAACGAGCCATATTTTAGGCTCGGCTCGTTCGGGCTTTTTACCGAGCCGATCCCGGGTAGCTCTCGAGCCGCTGCATGCCACTTACACCCCTATTATTTACTAAGACATATTAGAAATATAGAAAATAGTTAGTTTATTTTTAAAATATGAATGATTGTTAATATTATTTTGTATTAAAAATACATTTTTTTTTAAAACGAACTCTGTTTTTAGTAAAATTTATACCGGCATGTTAATAAAAAAAACTGATTAAGACTGTATTTTTTATATATTTTTTTAAAATGTTAATTATTAGAAGTTATTAAAGAAAAACAAGTTATATTTATAACTGACTAGATTATACCCTGGGAGCGTTCCGGGGTTAATAAATCTAATACGACACATCAATTTTACTTATGAAATAGACTGATGCGCTTTACAGTTACATGCATAAAAGCTTCAGATAGCACCTAACCTAAAACAATTAACAATGTGTCTTCAATGTTAACGTCTAACCTTAAACAATGTATAAATTATAATGTTAACATCTAACCTAAAACAATGTATAAGTCTAATATTAATACCTAACCCAAAACAATGTACAACTCCAATGCTACAATCTAACCTAAAACAATGTATAACTTGAATCTAACTCTAATATTAACTCCTATCCTAAAGGCTAAAAAAATGTACAACTCTAACATACTAATATTGATACCTAATTTAAAATAATGTATAACTCTAGTAACTTATTATGCTCTAGTTGAAAATAAATTCATATTTACTGGTTTGAACATACTTATTGACTTGCCTATACATGATTAATGAATTACCTAAACATGTTTTTTTTTTCTGTATGAACAAAACCCCACAAAAAATAGTTGTTTTTTTCTCCGTTTTTATATAGCACTATGGTACTCGTTGGAAAAATAATAAAACGCTCGTTAATTTGGTGTAATTTTTTTCTTCAAAATATCTCGTAGATAAAAGATATTAACGTTTAAAAATTATGGAAGAAACATTAGAGAGAAAAATCCAATTTTGTTTTTTAAACTTTTTTTTCCCTAAAATTACCTAATGTCACATGGCATCATACATGTCACTCTCAAGAGGGAAGGGATATATGAGTGTCATGTAGTATTTAGCCCTTTATAGGGATGGCAAAAAAACCCGAGCCTGACGGGTATACCGAAACCCGAAGCATTTGGGACGGGTATACCCGATACCCGATGGATATGGGACGGGTTTGGTATTGGAAAAAAATATCTCGCGGGTTTGGGACGGGTATGGTATTAAATGATACCCGACCCGATTACCCGAAACTAAATACCCGTCTACCCGAAATATATACCCGAAGACTTTTAAGTTTTATATATATCTTTTCTTAACTATTTTTTAGTAATGTTTCATTCTAATAGATTCATTATTTGATGAATAAATTTTTCGTCTAAAATATATATATTCTAATAACATTACTATTTATATTTATATGCTATGAAATATATAAATAGTTTTCAAAATTCATACTATAATATATATTTACATATTAAAGGTTTCAAAGATTATTATGGTGATGATAATAATATATATTACTTATTACAATTTCATATATTCTAGATTTTTTAAAACATAAGACTATAAAAAAAATAAAAAAGTATATATATAATTATATATATATGCAAATACCAACGGGTATACCCGATACCCGCGGGTATGCTCTATACCCGACGGGTAATACCCGGCAAAAACCCGACAGGTATCGTATGAGATTTTATAACCGGATATGGGTATGGTATTAGCCAAACCCGACTCATACCCGACCCGTTGTCATCCCTAGCCCTTTAGAGTATATATAGATATAGATTAGGTTGAAATAAAAAAGGAAAACAATAATTGTATGTGTCTGATACCATCTTTACACATGGCACTTAATTTAGTTTGCAATCTTCGTTGTGCCACCGATTTGCTCGTTGCTTTTCATCCTTTTTTTCCCCTTAATAGTGCCACAACCCAAGAAAGTTTGCCAATGGGAATGGTTAATAGATGGGTTTTGCAAGATGTGGTAGAGGTGGGCAGGTGACAAAATGGGGACGTTGGACCGGTTGGGTTGGTCCGGATCACATTTTATATGAGCTTCTTTTTTTTTTTAACCGCAAATTTCACTCCTTATGGGACTTGAACCCATGACCTCTCCCTTAGGTGTTCCTAGAAGCTTTGCTTCTACCATTGGGCCACCAACCCCAATGGCATATATATATGAGCTTCTTAGTATTTAGTCTGTCAAATATGATTATAAAATTATTTTACGTGAGTTTTTACATAGTTTATTTAATAAAGTGATTTATCAGGTTTTATATATTATGAACATATTTTATATAAGTTTCTTAACAATTAGTCTGTCAAATATGATTACAGAACTATTTTACGTGAGTTATTATATAGTTCATTTAATAAAATTATTTAGGTTTTATATATCAAGAACACATTTTTGGTGGCTTTTACCTGTTATCTAGATAGTGCTCTTTAAAACTAATTTAGTTATTATCTTTGGATCTATTAGAGATGAAAGTACTTGAGTTAACTAATTAAAAAATGAAGAATTTTTTTTTGCAGAAGTGGGTAGTTTGAATTGTAACAGAGTGTTTCTAGGTGTGCAAG
The DNA here is from genome assembly GCA_030844895.1 of Ambrosia x helenae. Lineage (NCBI taxonomy): Eukaryota > Viridiplantae > Streptophyta > Magnoliopsida > Asterales > Asteraceae > Ambrosia > Ambrosia x helenae. The sequence continues at coordinate 12,824 of JAUTDX010001038.1, read as the reverse complement.
AAGGAAATTTGTGTAAATAGGTAGGTATTAGTTTCGTTCAGCGACCTTGGTTATTTTTTTTTTTTGAAGGTATTGAACTCGATAAGCGACCTTGAATTGGTTATTTCAAGGTCGCTGAATCAAATCTCGACTCTTTGAAGGTCGCTGTCTCGATCAGCGATATTCATAATCTCTAATTTGATCAGCGATCTTGATTTTTGTTTTATAGTACCAAATGTGTATATATATATATATATATAGGGTAGAGTTCCTGTAGGAAAATAGTTTTGTGTAGGAAGTGTAGGAAGTGTTTTCAACCGTTTGATCTATAAATCAATGGTTTAGATTAAAAGTTTTGGTTACTTAATATTGTACTAATTATAATTTAATACTCAAGGGTAGGATGGTCCAATAAGTGTTTTAAAAGAGGGCATGAAAGTCATTTTATTGTATTTGATATTGAAACCATTCCTTAATTCATGTTGGTTTCTCTCTCTACTGAATCTTCAATTAGAATAGATTATAATTGTTTCTCTCTCATATTAACTCACCATCTTCATCTTTCTACAATCTTCAATCGTTGGCTTCCTCCTAGTCTCCTACAATCTTCATTAATATAAAACCAGGTCTTGTTTTAATTGGTGCTTCTTTCTTCTTACTAATCGGAATTTTCCTCCTATAAACCTCATTCATCTTGTCTTGTTTTACAGATCCAAGCTGGTAAAAACATTGCACAAGGAAACAAAAAAAAAACCCCACCCGGTGTTTTAATTCAGTAGCAATTGACCACAACCGAGTAACATGCAAGGAGATTAGACACCACCACACCCACAGCTACCCTATCAGGTACCCGCCAGTGTTTTAATTTTTTGATAGTTTTTTTATGAAGCTTGAGTTTGAGTGTGTTTCAGAAGTTGTTTGTTTGGGGAATTGAATTTATAATACTGTTTTAGATAATTTTTTCAACCGTATGTTTTATAATAGTGTTTTCGATAATTTTGTGTTCTTGAGTAGTTCAATGAATGGTTTTTATAATATAGTTTTGGATAATTTGTTGATGGTGTTTTAAAATAGTTTATTGGAATCTGTTTTAGGGATTTTACTTGGTTTTTATAACAGTGTTTTTTTCTTGGAGTTATATTCTATTGGAATCTATTTTGGGATTTTAGTTGGTTTATTATAAAATCGTTTATTGTTATAATAGTGTTTCTATAGTTTATTTGTTCATGAGTGTGTTTAGTTTTAAGTTGAATTTGTCCGTCGAGTAGTGTTTTTGTCTTCGGATGCTATAGTTTGCGGAGATATTTGGTGTGTAATAATATTGTTTTTTCCGTTAATAATAGTGTTTTTTCGATTTTTGGTTGATGTGTTAAATTGAATGATGATACATTATACGTTGTGTTTTTTCGGTTTAATATCTTAGTTTTGATTATGTTTTTTTAGATATGGAACTGAGGGATTTGGCGGCAGCTGAAGCTAAACATAAACGGAACGAGAGACGTTCTTCGGTACATGACAAAGGGCGCCGTAAATCAGGTAACATGAATATGGATGTTGGAATTCATGTAATAAAGGTACCATTCGAAGTTGAAAAAACAAAAATGGACACTCCCAAAAATGGTAAATTGTGTTACCAAAAGATCCTACTAAGTGATATCAATTAATACAGACCGGATGTTGAGTTAGGTGTGGACGAATATTACCGGTTACCGAATGCTACTAGGAGAAAATGGGAGAAGACCGCGTTTGATCGAATTAGTGAAAGATTGGGGCCGTCAATGGGAAAAAGTGACTTTACTTTTGTGATTTGGAAAAATATTTGTTTATCTTTATGTTTTGGATTATGTCTCGAATATGTTTTGGATGATGGTACATTGTGTTTTTTGGATATTTGATTTAAGAAAACGCTTACATGGCTTACTATTCGTTTGGATGATGGTACATTGTGTTACCAAAAAACATCTTATAAAACACAGCTTATTCGTATAAAACACTACAATTAAAAAACAGAGTGCAAAAACATACAACAAAGTTCGTTATTATTGCATTCCTCTTTTATAAAAAAGAAATAAAGGAAAGCATTATAAAGACACTACTTAATCATATAAAATACTACTTGTTCGTATAAAACACTATTTATTCGTATAAAACACTATTTACTCATACATGTTGACAAAACATGCTCATAAAAATTGTTTTAGTAAGGATTTAGAAACGGCTGTATGACATGACATCTAAATCTTGTTTGGTATCCAGTGGCGAAGCTTGGTTTCGGAATCGGTGGGGGCCGGACTCAATTTTTTTCGATCGGTAGTGGCAAATCGGTGGGGGCCGAACTCAACCCGAACTCAATTTACCTATGAAAATCGTAAATTTATACCACTGCGCCAGAAAACAAAGGGGCCAGGGCCACCCCTGGCCCTTCTTATCCTTCGTCCCTGTTGGTATCAAGCCATAAAGGTAAAAAACGGTTCTATAAGACACTAGGGACCCGTAAAAATTGTTAGAAAACACTACTTATTCGTCTAAAACACTACGGATTTACATTTTGGTACCAATAACAAGCATGTTATATAACACTCATGTAATTGTGAATCACATGTTAATCAAAACCATGTTATGTAAAACACTGCTTATTCGTATAAAATACTACGATTAAAAAACATAGAGTGCAAAAACATACAACAAAAAGCATTATTATTTCATTCCTGTTTTATAAAAGAAATGGAGGAAAGGATTATAAAGACACTACTTAATCGTATAAAAAACACTACTTGTTCGTATAAAAACACTATTTATTCATACATGCTAACAAAACATGGCCATAAAAATTGTTTTAGTAAGGATTTAGAAACGGCTGTAACACATCTAAATCTTGTTTGGTATCAAGCCATAAAGGTAAAAAAAGGTTCGATAAGACACTAGGGAGTCGTAAAATGTTAGAAAACACTAATTATTCGTCTAAAACACGTAGATTCACATTTTGTTAACTGTAACTAGCATGTTATATAACACTCATGAAGACTCCTCGTTGGCTGAATCAAACGGCTTCGGTTTTTTATAACCCTCGTTAGAGCTTAAAAAGTACTTGGTTTGAATGATATCATCCTTTTTAACTGCGGTAGCAATTCTAATTCTAAAACCGCCTGCATCAGCATATTTCCTATAAAAATTATAACCCTCCTCGACTGTCGCAAACTTCATTCCAAGCTATGGAATAATTAATTGGTCTACTTCAGGAATGTAAGATGATGGACCTGTATTAAAAAAACAGGGAATGATTCATACTTAAACTATAATAACACCACTTTTTTAATTTATAAAAACACACTTAAACAATACACTAACCAATAACAAAATCAGTCATTGTAAATCCGTATTTTAAAAACAATACCAGATTGTATGTGTACATAAAATAAAACACCCTTCATTTGCTGTTAAACTAAAACACACATTGCATGTGTACCATAAACTCAACATATGCCTACATGTATAGTATTATATAAAACACTATTGATTTGTATCTTGATAAAAAAACATTACTTGTACGTGCAGATTAAAAACACTACTAGTACTATATATTGATCAGATTAAAAACACTGCTTACACAGTTTTTACTTTAAACACACATTTAAAAATTCAAAAACCCACTTAAGAACTAAAAGTACAAAATACATTCATCAAACAACGACAAAATCATTGTAAGTTCTTATACATGCATAACACTTTTGAAAAAAACACTCTTTAAATTTTAATCCAACCAAACTTCAGTTAACAAATAACTAACCACAAACAATTTAGAATCAATAAATCTTAAAACTTCAAACTAATCTATACAATAACAAAATTAAAAAAACTTTTGGTGCAGAAGTTTTACACATTTGAAACCCAAAAATTAAAAACCCATTTCAAATACTTGATTCTCATTTTGTATACATATTACTAATAATAATTGTCCCTTCCAACACAGAACATTAAAACCAAAAAAAAAACGCTGAAACATATATTACTAATAATAATCTCAAACACACTAATAACACAGATCATTAAAACTTCATTTTGTGAAGTTTTCGAAAACCCTTTTTTTAGCATATAATCGCTGAAACATATATTAAAAATCGAAAAAAAAAACGATCTGAAGTAAAAAAGAAAACACTTACCATTCGAAAGATCTTGTAAAGCTTCTGCCATGACTTGAAGAATCAAAGAACTAATAGAGATTGGTTATATATTTGAGAACAAGGAAGAATTATATATTTGACAATCATAAGAATCGAAGGATGATTGAATATCTTAGGATTGTTATGAAAATAGGAAGAATTGGTTATTTTAGGATGATTTAAATTTCATAAAAATCCAGATTTTAGATGCTAAAATTAGTGGATCTATGATAATTAATAAAATAGATAAAAAGTCTATAATGCCCTTCATCTAAAGATTTAATCAGATTTGATCCAACGGTTGAAAATACTTCCTACACTTCCTACACAAAACTATTTTCCTACCGGATCCTCTACCTATATATATATATATATATATATATTAGCAACATATATCGTTCATGATCGATTTGCACCTCACACCTAGAACAATTTTCCCATACATGCTCTAAATATACATTCTAGTAGATTGATTTTTGATTGTTTTGCATACAACGTGTTCTTGTACCTGGTATATGAAGAAGAAGAAGAAGAAGAAGAAGAAAAAAAATGGTGGCGTTCGACAACTTTCAGAAAGGTTGTATGGAGACTATGGTTTTTTAGTGTTGTTGGATCGGTGTTACATATGCATGAAATCACTTGGATCGATGTTACATCTGCACGTGGAGTAACACGTGTAGAATGCAACGTAGGTCAAGTGACTTGAAATATATTATTGCTGGAGTGCCCCAAGGTCGGAGAAAAGTCCCTTTAGCTACCATTTGGCTCATCCCACTGGTCTTGTTGAAGGGAAAATTCTGCAGCTTCAACCTTCAGATGATTCTACAACGTCAGTGGTGCTCGTTGGATCGATGTTTTACATCTGCATGGAGAGCACAAATTAGTCCTTCGGATTCTGAATCCACGGAAGGGAAAGTGCTTTCTTCACTCCGTTTGTCCTTCGGATTCTGTATGAAGAAGCGTTTGACTGTCTTTGATAGTGCTCTCATACAAAACCGGCTCACCATGCCACGTCATCCCCAGTTGGAACCAAGTGATGTTTCTTCTGTGAAATCTTCAACATCCCCGAACAACTTAGAGCCAACCGTTAGAAACTTCGAATTGGTGTTCTCGGAAAAAGCACACTGTTGTGATCATTGGATCGATGTTACATCTGCTATGAGATTTAATAATATTAGAGTTGTGGCGTGCCTCCCAGGTCTATGTCATGGAGGTCTATGTTTAGGTCTGCTAGGAGATTTAATAATATTGGGTCTGTTCACTTCGTTTGTCTTTTATTTTAAGTATTTTTGGTCTAGATTTTCGAGACCGGATTCCCACTGTCATCATGTTTGTCTTACTCCTACTTTGGATCAATGTTACATCTGCTATGTTGTCAACGGCTTAGGGAAATCACTCAGGAATTTACACAGGCGGCAACGTCTTTTATCTTTGGAAAAAGCACGCCACAGTTGTTCACTTTACTTTGATATTTTGGATCGATATTACATCTGCTACTTAAACTCGCGTCGTCAGCGGCGTAGGGAAGACACTTTAATGTAATCTTTGTATTTAATAAAAAAATGCGAATTTAATGTAATATTATATTTTGATTTTATTTAAGTTGTATGTATATGTCCATTTAATCGCGTATCGAATCATGTTACAACCCCGTCAGAAATTCGGGCGTCATCCGACCGGCCGTTACCCGATTTCGGTTCGGTTCGTTTACACACAGTAATTATGGCATGAGAAATAAATCATAATTTTCCATTAACTACAAACACGATTATTTAAACACACATTATATCCAAAATTAAACACCGGAAATCTGGTCCGAGCAAATAATTACGAAGGACTTCTTGCTATCACTGTTGTATACGTTTCTAATCCGAATTTCATGTAGATGTAACATGGCTCCAAAACACTAAAAAACCATAGCCTCCCAACAATGTTTTTCATGGTTGAGCAGGATTGTGTGGTGGTAGCCATGTATATGAAACAGTTGAATTCGAACAACATATATATATATGTAGGCAAAGGTCGCTAAACCAATCAGCGACCTTCAAAGGCCGCTGATCCAACTAGCAACCTACAATGAAGGTCCGCTGATCCAACTAGCAACCTACAATCAAGTCGTTGATCCAACTAGCAACCTACAATCAAGGTCGCTGATCCAACTAGCAACCTACAATGAAGGTCTTTGATCCAACTAGCAACCTACAATGACATAAAATGACGTCCGGGCCTTTTTTGTAACGTGCTGGATCGGGTCATGGGGGGCTCGGGTGACGCCCGAATCCCCGACGGGGCAGTAATATCACCCGAGGATGGCACGTCCGATGGTCCGGTGGCCGTAGAGACCGGCCCGGCAGACGGATACAGGAGGCCCAAAAGGGCTCCCTAGGCACTTTCAACACTAAAAAAAAGGACATAAAATGACGTCCCCAAAAGAGCTCCCTGTGCCACTTTCAACACTCATAGTTAGTCACAAATTTGATCTCACAATTCAATCACGTTCAAAAAGAGAATTTTACCAACTGTTTTTTTCCAACTAGTCAAACTTCATTAATTGTAAAAATGATATCCATTACAAATGATAGTATATACAACGTATATCCGAGTTGACAATCTATACAATCTACCAAGTTGACAAACTATACAAATGACAGTTACAAAACAATCTTTATCCAAGAACACCCTCCAATACTATTTAGAACACCATACTATTTATAACACCATTTGTGAGTAGCAGATGTAACATCGATCTGTGCAGCATTTCAATATTGCAGCACATCTCATTGCTTATGGGAGAGCCACTTGTTGGGCACATCACACCTCCAATACTATTCAGAACACCATTTTTAATGGAGTACGGTCTCCTTAAACGCGAATGTGAGTAGCAAATGTAACATCGATCCAAAAATAACAGAGAGGGTTAACCGGCAAAGTTGACGGAAATATACCAGTTTCGTGTGATGAGGAAAGTTGTCTCATTTGGGAATGATGTGTTTGTGTATGACGGAAAGTCATATACTATCACACCTGCAATCATTCGATGCATCCTCCCCTGAAAAAAAAGTGTTCTTTGGCATGACATCCATAACTATGGTTACCCTGATAGTATAGTAGCAACAGGGTAACAACGTGCAACATTTCCAAATGCATTGGTCAAGTTTCATTTTAAAAAGTAGCTTTGATGAAACTATCGCGCGTGCAACATTTAGAATTGCAGCTACATTAATTAGTTCTCCATGCCATTGATCCCGGAGACACATCGCCTCTCAAGAATCATTAACTCTCCATGCAGATGTAACATCGATCTAATGAAGCTTTTTCCGAGAACACCAATTCCAACTTTATAAGGGGAGGTTGATGAGGTATTAGCATTCCATTGCACACCAAGGGCATCCTCAACCAACATCTCTAGGCTATGTTAATTAACGTTCCATGGCTAGCGTTGGGAGGCAATCCTCACGCATGATATCTCCACCAAAAAAAGCTAGCCACTCGCGCCTACATTGATCACGTCGCCCTCCTCGGCAGGCATAGGTACCAGCCCCACCCATGTCGATTACCATTCTTCAGCAAGATGGTAGATCGAAGGTGCGAATCATGAATGAGGCTAATCACCTAAGCAAACCAGCACTTCCATATATATAAACTACCATACCAACGTTGCATTCTACACGTGTTACTCCACGTGCAGATGTAACATCGATCCAAGTAGTTTCATGCAGATGTAACACCGATCAAAAACAAGAGGAACCCAGCCCGCAATTGTGGAAGACCATGTTGGAAGACCACCCCAGCCACCATTATTGAGGAAGTAGTTGGGTTTGCAAAGAAGTATCTGCATGCACTTCTCTACAACCTTTGGACCTCCCAACATTAACAACATTAAAATCACATGACCAAACGTCCATTTAACACGTGTTTATACCACATGCGGATGTAACATCAATCCAAGTGATTTCATGCAGATGTAACAGCGATTAAACAACACTAAAAAAACATACCTTCCAACACGACGTTCATATCAAAACCACGTATTTGTAACACTCGTAATTGTAAACACTTGAATTTTCTACCATACAAGGGTTGGTAGCAAATTTTTTTGTTTTGTGAACGGCAACTTTCATCGACATTCACTGTAAATAGACATAGTCAAACAAAGGTTGATTCAAGGTAGGAGAATGCACTAGCGACCTTCAAAGAAGATCACTCATTGAATCGGCGACCTTCATAGGTCGCCGATTCAATGAGTGATCTTCTTTGAAGGTCGCTCATCGGTTCAACGACCTTGAATTAAGATTGTTCAAGGTCGCCAAATGAACTAACAACATACCTATTTTTCCTACTTGGCCACCTAGAAACAGGGGCGAAGTATTCAATAGGCCAGGGGTGGCCCTGGCCCCCCCTGTTTTTTGCGCAGTGGTAGAAAGTTGCGATTCTCGTAGGTAAATTGAGTCCGGGTTGAGTCTGGCCCCCGCCAATTTGCCACTACCGATCGGAAAAAATTGAGTCCCGGCCCCCTCCCGATACTTAAACCAAGCTTCGCCACTGCCTAGAAACACTCTACCCCATTGTAAATCACCTATTTCTGCAAAAATTTCAAAAATGAATGGTTTAAAAGTCTCTTTTAACCGTATTTTCAGGGCCGGCTCAGGGCAAGGGCAAGGTGGGCGATCGCTGAGGGCCTAGAGCCTTCGAAGGGCACGACAGATCTGTTGACCCTCCGGCCCGATCAAATTCGGCTGAATCTTTAGTTAACCAATTATCGGAAAACTAATTTTTTTTGGGTACTTTGACCCTCTAAGTTGTCTTGTATACTGAAAGTAAGAGAGAATTACAATTACAAGGAAATATATAAAAATGAAGTATTACCAGCTAGACTTGTTTATGAAGTACTGAGGAAATGAAGTGCAGTGAAGTGACTAGTGAGGAATGTTTTATGAAGAAGATGAAGTGAAAATAAAAAATATTTAAATTATTGTTTTTCTATTTAGTAAGTCGAGGAGGCTAGCATGTTCTATATAATCAATAAAAACTTTATAATATAATATAGAGAGAGGCTATTGTACAAAGCCTCTTTAAAATACAAAGTGTAAGAAGCCATCTGACCATCCATCTGCTTTTTAATCAAGATCATCGTACATTAATTACAATCACGTGTTTTTAATGGCAGTTAACAAGAGGAGGGCAAATTAGACAAATTGCCACTATAATAATTTGATTTTTTTAGAAGAGCGCCCAAATCATCTCATTTATGGACAGTTACATAATCAAACACTATAATCGTGGAATTCACACACATAAAACACACACAAAATCAATCTCTATGTAACAAAAATCAATCTCTCTGTAACAAAAAAAAACAGAGCATTCCATCAACGAAGAAATAACAATCGATCAAAGCAGGATTATGGCTCCAAAACGCAAATCAAGTAAGTAAATGTTCATATTGTTATTTTCATTTTGATCGTATGCGAAAATAAATTAAACAATTGTGCCAGTTAATTCTAAAACCTAAAAAAACAAACCAGGTGAAGGAAGAGAACGAAGAAGCAAACTGAATCATGACAGGCCTTCGAAGAGAACTAATACAGGTATGGTTTAGATCTGTTTTATGAAATTAGTAAAGGCGTTTTTGATGTTTTGAATGATGAACATCACAATTTAATGATTTTTTTGATGAAATTAGTAAATGCGTTTTAGATGTTTTGATGAAAGTTGTAAAGGCGTTTTAATGATTCTAATGATTAATAAGAATTTGTAAGTGCGTTTGTGGTAAATAATAAAGGCGTTTTATTGATTTTAATGATGAATGAGATGATTTGTTTATAATAAATCTGTTTATAAAAATCAGTGTAAAATATAGTAAAACGCATGCATAATGAGTAAAACGCATGTTATGTTTTCTGCAGGTTTGGATGAAAAAAATGGACAAAAACATTAAGAAGTATCTACATATACATGGGGAATGGATGAAATGGTTTGCTCATCAGAAGTTAGGTCATCAGTGGTTTGCTCGTCAAGAAAAAGTAAAACGCATGTGTATCAATGTTCAAAAAAGTAAAAAGCATTTGTAAACCCATAAAACGCATGTGTATCAATGTTCATCAGTAGTTTGCTCATCAGAAGTTAGGCCATCAGTGGTTTGATTCAGCAGTAGTTATTAACTTCTTCTTCAGTAGTTACAAACACTTCATCAGAAGTTATCAATCAACAGTAATCAGTAGTTTCATTAATCAGATAAAACGCATTTGTTTATCCATAAAACGCATTTGATAATACTTAAAACGCATGTTTTTATTTTTTGACAGTGTGTAAATGTCGAAGATGCTACATCAAACATACTTGATGAGTATGTTGCTCGGGACAATGTTATTGATGAAATTGTTGGAGACAATACATCAAATAGGGTTGACGAGGATGTTGCAGGGGATACATCAAGGTTGGTAAAGATGATGGAAAATGTTTACACGAAGGTGCTAAAGCGAGTAGATAATATGAGCTGAAAGTTTTAAGATTGATAAGTTTGTTAATTTTGCATCTCTACATTGTTGAATGTTACAGTGTTAGACCTGAATGTCTCTTTTGGTATTAAAAATGCATGTTTCATTTGATGTTTTGTATGAATCATATTAAAACGCATTCAATAAATACTAAAACGCATTTGATATATGGAAATCTATTTAACTGGTGATATAAAACCAATACATAAATACCACTGTCTACCAAAGGTCTGAAGATACAAGGTCTGTTGGAGTCAACAACACTTAGGCTCCAACAGATGATTCAAGCAAACGTAGTTTATTCCATCAGCTGTTACACATCAGAGGTTTAGTCATCAGAGTTTTCAATGTATGTAAAAGCTTGAAAAAGCTTTTGTTTTGATGTGGAATGAAATATATATGGATAATGTATGTAAAAGCTTGAAAAAGCTTTTGTTTTGATGTGAAATGAAATATATATGTGATGTATTAGTAAAACGCATTCGATATGATCATAAAACGCATTCGTAAAAAACAGAGTTTCAAATGTTCAGTTATAGTAAAACGCATTCAAGGAAACATAAAATGCACTTTAGAAAACAGTAGAAGATGTGCAAACTATTCAGTATATACCAAAACGCATGCATAAAAACATAAAACGCATTTACTGAAAAAAAAAATCATTCATCAACAACTTGTTCTTCATCTGCCTTGTGTTCATTTCCATGGTCTTCAGCACTTTCAACTTCTTTGTTTTCATCTTGTAACAATGTATTTTTCATCTCATTTTTCATCTTCATTGCATCTTCTGGTTTCAATGAAGATGCAACAGCAGGTTTGTATATTGGAGTTTGATCATCAACGGGAACATCTTTCTTAGAAAGATCTGTCATAAAACACAAAACATACAACTATAAAATCTAATTTTAATGACAAAATTACATGTTCATACTATAAAAAAGGCACATAATAGTAAGCATTCACATGCACATGTAAGGATTTATCTAACAAATCTCAAAACGCATGTTAAAACATCATAAAACGCATTTGAATAAAAACAAATTCTATAAAACCAAGCAGTTGCCTCAAAACGCATTGTAAACATAATAAAACGCATTTGAATAAAAATCATTTCTATAAAACCAAGCAGTTACCTCAAAACGCATGTTAAACATAATAAAACGCATGTTAAACCAAGCAGTTACCTCAAAACTCTATTCATCTCTGTTTTTTGTGATCTGCTAATATAAATCAAAATAGTATAAACTAACCTTCAAAATTCAGACTATGAGCATCGACAACATCATCTTCTTCTCCGATTAAGATTTCAGGTTCGTTGTTTAGGTCTGATAAACAATTGAAAATCAAAATAAGATTACGATTATGTGAAATTAAAAAACAGAGTAACCTACCAAACATGATGATGAACTCTACAATTGAGTATGATTCTGGTAAACTTTTGATCGACAGATGCAAGGTGATGAGAATTTTTTAATAAGGTAAGAATTGATGATGAAGATCGTGAAAACAGGGATTGTGAAAATCATAATTATGAATGTGATTAATTGATCGATGCAAATGTCTATAATACCCCTCTCATAATTGAAAATCAGTTTTTTTGTTTTAAAAGACATCTTACACGTGGCATATTATTGTGGCTTCCTACACTTTGTAGGTTAAGGGACTTTGTACCCAATACTTTCTCATATAATATATATTTATTGACCCACGCCTCATTGTCCTCTTCCTTTCACAAAATCAACAAATAAAATACTCAGAGCACAAGTAAAAGTATCTATATACCTCTCTCTATAGTCTATTACATTTACTATATAGTTTTTTATTTAAGTTTTGGTAATTGATTGTTTGTTTATGTTATTGCAGATTATTAATACTACATAATAAGTCCTACTTTTTTAATTATTAATACTATACATAATAAGAGTAGTTAAAAAATTCTATATCGAGTAAGCTAATCAGTCGAATGATATTACTTTTGATGTTGGTCTGTGTCACATGATAGTTGGAGAAAAAAGAGCTTGATGTAGTTCTCATATAAGGGGAGAACCATGGGTGATGCTCTTAGTCTTTGCGTAAAGCAAGTAATCATACACTCTCGTTCAATAGAAATGGTATAGCCTATATTATTCGCTTAAATAAGTAGTTTCGGTGATTTTTCTACATCACTTGTGTTTTATTTATTATATAA
>JAUTDX010001037.1:0-76139 GCA_030844895.1 Ambrosia x helenae | reverse complement strand
GAACAGAGCTTTGAGATTCATCCGACTTGAGGATGATAAGATGATACAAGAGAGGATAGAGTCATCCTCAAGATATAACCATCCTAATCGAAAGTCCACTCCCACATACGAACCATACAAGCATAAACCATATGCTGGACCTGATAATAAAAAGGTCAATGTGGTAGAGGATGACGATGAGGATGATTGTCCTAAGTTATTAGATTTATGTTTTTCTGTGGATGTAACAGGATTGATGTATGCCATGGAGGATTTAAGGGACAAAGCAAGATGGCCGAAGAAAGATAACAAGACGGGATGGAAGGACAAATCAAAATGGTGTGCCTTCCATGAAGATTTCGGTCACACCACTGAAGATTGTATCGCCTTAAGGAAGGAGATAACATATCTTTTGAGCAAAAGTCACCTTAAAGATCTCCTGGCAAAAAGAAATCAAGGGCTCAGGATGGCACCAACTTCCTAGAAAGAGCAGCATCCTTAGGTAAGGTGCTGGCATTATTAACTTCATTTCAGGTGGAATCTGACATTTGTGGAACCTCATATTCAGCTGCTAAAAGGCACGCGGGGAAAAAGTCAGAAAAAGGAGAAAGACCTATGAAGACGACCATACTGACAACCTCTAAAGTGAACAGCTTTGAGGAAGAAGACTGAGAGAACATTCTTGACCCTCCTCATGATGGTTTAGTTATTACTTTATATATTGCTAACCACTTTGTTCGCAGGATTCTTGTAGATGGAGGAAGCTCAGTAAATATAATACAACTTGAAGCCCTCAAAAGAATGAACATCCGGAATCTGAAATAGTTTCCAGATCGTCAGTCCTGGTGGGCTTCAGTGGGGAACTAAGAGCATAGTGGGTGACATCAAACTACCGGCATATGTAGAAGGAGTGAATTCTATCTAGAGATTCTATGTGATAGATTCCCTATCCTGCTATATTGTCATCCTGGGGAGACCCTGGATACATGACATGAAGGCAGTTCCTTCAACATATCACCAGTGTGTGAAGCTACCCAGATCTTGGGGAGTTGTGAAAGTCGACAGCGATCAACAGGAAGCCAAGGATTGTTATACTACATCAATGAAGGCCTCATCCCGACAAGCATAGCAATTACAGCAGGATGCACAGTGCCATCCTCAGGATGTTAAAGCACATCCTGACCAGGATGTAAAAGCCGTCTGCCTCGACGACAATAACAAGGATATCACTGTGCAGATTGGTAAGAATATCCCTCATGATATTGAACAATCACTAATTTCATTTCTTATACGCAGGATATCTACTTTTGCATGGAAGCATGAAGATATGACTGCATCTCTAAGGATGTCATTACCCACAAACTTGGGATTGATAAGAGTTTCAAGCCCATTCAGCATAAAAGAAGAAAGTTTGCTCCAGAAAGAAATGTCATCATACAGGAACAAGTGGACAGGCTGCTCAAATCCAAGATGATAAGGGAAGTAAAATTCCTAAGATGGCTTGCGAACGTAGTGGTGGTTCAAATAAAATGGGAAATGGAGAGTGTGTAGACTATACAGACCTTAACAAAACCAGCCCTAAGGATCCATTCCATTACCACACATACATTCGATGGTGGATGCTACAGCAGGCCACGAGATGCGGACATTCATGGATGCATCCTCGGGATTCCTACAGATACAGATGGAACCAGACGACCAGGAGGATACATCATTCATGACACCATCAGGTATATATTGTTATATAGCCATGCCATTCGAACTAAAAAATGCAGGTGCCACCTATCAAAGGCTAGTAAACATGATGTTCAAGGAAAAGATTGGGGACACGATGGAGGTCTACATTGACGACATGGTAGTGAAGTCCAAGAAAGCAGAAAATCATCTTAAGGATCTCAAAGAAGCCTTTGACATCCTGGATGCCTACAATATGAAGTTAAACCAGCAAAATGCCACTTTGGAGTTGGAGCTGGAAAGTTTCTTGGATACTTGGTAACAAAAAGAGGGATAGAAGCTAGCCCTGAACAAATAAAGGCCATCCTTGATCTCAAATCCCAAGAAATATCAAGGATGTACAAAGGCTAACCGGCAGTATAGCAGCCTGAACAGATTCATCTCGAAATCCTCAGAGAAATGCAAGGAGTTCTACGACATCCTGAAGAAGAATAATAAATTCGATTGGGGACAGAGACATGAAGAAGCATTGAAGAAGCTGAAAGACTATCTTGCAGCAGCTCCATTACTGATGAAACATGAGGATGGAGAGCCTCTAAAGCTATATCTTGCAGTTTCTGGAGAATGCAATACGTGTTGTCTTGGTAAAAGACTTTGAAGGGCAACAACATCCTGTCTATTATGTAAGTAAAACCCTACTAGATGCTGAAACCAGGTATTCACATCTCGAAAAACTTATCTTAGCTTTAGTAATGGCTTCTACCAAGTTAAGGCACTATTTTGAAACACATAAAATATATGTTCAAACTAATTATCCCATTAAGAATGTACTTAGAAAACCTGAAATGTCTGGAAGAATGGCAAAATGGTCAGTTAAATTAAGTGTTTTTGACTTGGAGTATGAGCCTAGAAATGCAATCAAATCACAGGCTCTAGCAGACTTTATGGCTGATTTCAGTAGTGACATCCTGAGTGAAGTAGAGTCTGAAGTTCAACAACTAAATGAAAATTTAGAAAAATGGACTCTATACACTGATGGTGCTTCGAATGCGAGAGGCACAGGTCTAGGGATACTACTAAAATCGCCACAAGGGGACAAGATACCCCATGCTATTAGATGTGCATTTCAAACAACCAATAATGAGGTAGAATATGAAGCTCTCATTGCTGGTTTACAACATGCTAGAGACATGCATATTGTTAATATTAAAGTTTTTGTTGATTCTTTGTTGATTACTAACCATTTCAATGGATCATATGCAGTAAAGGGTCAAAAGTTAGCTGTTTATCTCGAAATAGTTAAAAATTTAGCTACTTCTTTTGTAGAATTTTCACTAACACAGGTACCTAGGGAAGAAAATGTTGAAGCTGATGCCTTAGCAAATATGGGATCCTCTTTAAATTTACAAGAAGGATCCAGGATTCCCATCATCCACATCCTGAAACCAGCAATTGAAGAGTGGCATCCTGAGGATAGCCAGGCACATCCCGAGAATGCAGCTAAACATCCTGAGGATAAAACAGTCCATCTCGAGGATATCACTGTTTTAACCACTCAGGTTCAAGACGATTCATCATGGATGACTCCCATAGTGAAATATTTACAAGAAGATGTCATCCCTGATGGAGAAAACGCATAGGCTTTCAGGATGAAGGTATCAAAATTTACAATTATAGACAATATCTTGTATAGAAAATCTCTTGCAGGTCCATATTTGAGGTGTCTCAACAAAGAAGAAGCAAATGAAGTACTCAAGGATATCCACGAAAGAGATTGTGGGAATCACACAGGAGGAAGATCTCTCTACTCGAAGACCTTAAGGACATGATACTACTGGCGAACTATGAAGAAGGATGCCATGCTATATTCCCAAAAGTGTGACCCATGCCAAAGATACAGCAACATCCTTCACCAGCCTGCTGAACCACTCCATCCTATTATTTCACCATGGCCCTTCATGAAGTGGGGAATTGATATAGTAGGAAAGCTACCCAAAGCTCCTGGGGGAAAGGTATTCATGCTAGTAATGACAGACTACTTCTCAAAATGGATCGAAGCTGAAGCATTTGTGCAAGTTAGAGATAAAGAGGTGGTCTCATTCATCAAAAGGAATATCTTAACAAGATTTGGAGTACCATCTGAAAATTATTTGTGACAATGGCTCTCAATTCATTAGCAAAAGAACAACTGACTTTTGTGAGAGTTGGGGGATCAAGATGGTAACTTCAACACCAGTCCATCCTCAGGCTAATGGATAAGCAGAATCTTCAAATAAAATCATTGTCAACAACTTGAAGAAGAAGCTTGGGGAAAAGAAAGGGAAATGGGCAGAAGAGCTTCCATTCGTACTTTGGGCTGAGAGGACAACTTCCAAGAATGCAACTGGTCAGACACCTTTCTCCT
Source organism: Ambrosia x helenae (assembly GCA_030844895.1). NCBI lineage: Eukaryota > Viridiplantae > Streptophyta > Magnoliopsida > Asterales > Asteraceae > Ambrosia > Ambrosia x helenae. Next base: position 72,082 of record JAUTDX010001037.1, on the reverse strand, counting down.
TGGTCTTTGGAACAGAAGCAATGCTGCCAACAGAGATGGTCATGCCTACAGCAAGGAAACACCTTCTGGATGCAACTACAAATTCTGAAGCACTATTGCAGGATTTGGAAGCTGTGGATGAACTCAGGGATGCTGCTAAGTTAAATATGGCCGCATATCAACAAAGGATTGCTAAAGCCTACAACAAAAATATAAGGATAAGAAGATTTCAAGAAGGAGACTTGGTACTAAGAAAAAGCCTTTCAAAACACAACGAAACCAAGTGATGGTAAGCTAGCTCCCAAGTGGGAAGGCCCATACTTGATTGATTCCGAAGCTGGCAAAGGAGCATATTGGTTATCGACGATGGAAGGAGAAATTCTACCAAGAGCTTGGAATGCTATTCACCTAAAGTACTACCATGCCTAGGGATGCATGTGACTGATCTCTCTGGAAGAGAAACCATGGTCCGAATCACTGGTGGAATGAAGGTGAAGGCTGATAGAGATGAATCATCTCCATATGTAAGTATTTATACTTAATTTATTTTGATCGATTATATTTTCACTAAACATGGTCTAGAAATAGTCCATCCTGAGAATTTTGCACTATCATCCTGAAGATGGAAAGCTTAGAAGACTAGAGGGTTGGCCACCCTCTCCTCCGTTAAGGTGTCCGACACCTTCCTAAGGTTTAAAGGTTTTCACATTTCTCATTGGGTTATAACCCCCTCCTGGTGCGCACGTTGCTCATGTATATTTTCGGGATGGTGGGACCAGTCCATGTAAAAGTGGCTGACAATTTCATCATCTTTGAGATATATATTGAGCTCTTAAGGTTTAGGCATTTTTCAATGTCTTTTACGTATTTGGTCTAGTCACCAGCCTTGTCGCCAGTTAGATGTCACATATTGGTCTTGTCACCAAGTTATTACAAAGAAGTTTGATCCCAGCTAAACCAAAGGCCTAAGTCGCCAGTATAATAACAATGTTTGCCTTTACATGATATTATCAAAACTTAATTCTTTCTTACAAAGGATTGTTGACTTAAAGTCCATCTCGAAGATATTACACTAGGGACATCCTCAGGATACAAGACCATCCCAAGGATGAAGAAGAAACTAGGGACATCCTCAGGATAATAAAGGCCATCCTGAAGATGACAAAGATTTATGAAGATTATGACAAGATCAGAAGAATTACTCAACATAGAAAACACAAAAGGTATTGCTTATATTATTTCTCTACAACCTAAATGTTTGCTAATGTTTGCAGAATATCAAAAGAGATAAAGAACACAAGGATGATAGCGTCAAAAGTTGTTACCATATATTATTAATGCATCATAGTCAAAACTTGATGTCAACCCTGGCTTCATCCAAAACCAGGACCCATCCACCAGGGTTCAACATCTATGGTCCGGGTCAATGGAAGATTTGGGGCTTCATCTTGAACCAAGATCCCTCCACCCCAAACCTTATAATATCCTAAGTTATTACATACCAAAATAAAAATGTCTGAAATTGTTCAACCTTAAAACTACCATCACAACCACAAAAGATCAAATAAAAAGTGGGCTCTAGCCTAGTCATCACATCCTTCATCGCCCACAGGAAGGTCCTTCACCACCTCAGCAACCTTGGCCTCTACTGCCTTCACCTCAGCATCCTCAGGATCCTTAGCCACATCCTCAGGATGGGCAACAGGAACAGGCTCATAAACCACTTCTTTTCCGCCTAGGCTTTTGATTTTCTCCTTCCAAGCTTCGACATCCCAGGTATTCTGATCAAACCCTAGATCCTTGGCCTGGAGAGCCATCTTCACCCTCGCATGAAAGACAAAAATAGTGGCAGACTTGATGAGCCCATTCCTATGATCCTGCGCCTCCTTCTCCTGATCCAACATGGCCTTAGCATGCTCTGCCTTCACTCGCTTCAATTCAGCTTCAGTCTCTGCCAGCTTGCCTTCTAGATATTTGCCCTTATCATGAGCAATCTTCTTGACGTCCTCAAGCTTGGTCTGGGCCTCATGAAGTTCTTGGGCAACAACATCCAAGGACTTTGATAGATATTCATGACCCTAACAAGAAAGGAAAAGAAAAGGTAAGTATTCCTGACTTCTTATCACTAACATGACAATGTTATCCTCAGGATAGGACCATACCTGGAGAGTGAACTGGGAGATCTTGTTCAAAACATCATCACAGCTTAAACCCTCAAAGGACTAATGAATTTCACCATGTGCACATCCTGAGGATAGGACCATACCTGGAGAGTGAACTGGGATGTAACAATATTTCAGCATGTGCACATCCTGAGAATGGACTAACGAATTACCTTTTTTTATATGTGATTGCAGGTACAACTAAGTTATAATATGGATACATAAATATTCTCCAACGTCTATATTATAACATTCGGTCAAAGAAGTCAAGGATCAAGGAGTAGCTCATGCAAGCCAAAGTCCAAGATCGAAGATGAAGTCAAAGATGTAACCGATATACATTAAATGTCGGCGAAAATAGCTGGTACAACGTATAGCTGAGATGAAACTGCCACAACGATCACCTGAAGTCTTCAAAGAGCTTAACTAAGCCAGCGGATTACACGGGATTCTTTATTTACTCACATGTACTATATAAATGGGAATGATGGACGAGTATAGGACACAGTGCTATCACTAGAGCTATACACACACACTTAGCTACTTAGAACACTCACACAATCATTGTAATCTTAGAACACTCGTCCACTCATTCATCCAAAGTGGTAATTCTTTTTACCTCATTAATATTAACAAACAAGGCAGGGGCCTAGTCTCCTCCCGAGGTTTTATGCTGGCGATCAACAACTGATCAAGGGCTTTCCTCGTAGATCGAGTGTTGTTCTTTGTGTTTTAGCACTTAATTTACTTTTTCCTTGAATCTGCCAACAGTTCCATCCCAAGGATATAACTATCCATCCTAAACGTACCTTTGCCATCCCGAGCATAGTTGTCATTTATTTATTTCTTTTGCATCCTGATTAAACCATTTCAAGAATATCATTAGTTTATACACTTGATTCACACTTGTAGCACTCTACCTCACAATTTCTAATTTGCAATACAAAATTATTTTTACTTAGTGATTTTTGACCAAAACAACGGTCATCACATAATTACAGCCGAGAAAATAGCCGTTGTTATCCTGACAAGACGTCACGTCAGATAAGACCGAGCATTAAAAATATTATAACCGTTAGAGATATTAACGGTAACATATTTTTCGGGACAATTGTTGGTGGTGAAATCCTCAGGATGGATTTACCTGAAATATTCTATGTGACATCCTCGGGATAGTGAATGACTAAGCAGAATTCATGATGTAACAGTATTCTGACCCTTGTGCATCCTGAGGATAGAATAGCAGATTATCTTGTTCTAATATTATTGCAGGTACAATCAATCAATGAAGAATACTTGTAACTCTTCTCCAACGGCTATATTGTCTTACTAAGTCAAAGGGGTTGAGGATGCAAGAGTTGTACGTGTAAGACAAGTCCAAGCTCAAAGAAAGAGTCAAACATGTAACCGACGAGCATTAATAATAGGCGAGAAACAAGGAAACTGTTATTCTAACATCCATATCAGTTGAAACAGCTTGAACGGTCACCTGAAATAGTCCACAAGCTCATTGAAGACGGCGGATATCATGGGATCTCTTATTTACTTTTCGTGTAATTTTAAATAGGGGCATGATGAACGAAATATGACACTTACACATTATCAAGCACTTGATACTAGCTAGCTAACACCTGATACTCTCTCTACTCACACACAACACTACACAATCATTGTAATCATAGTTCGTTCATCATACTTCCAAAGTTGTAACCCTTTTTTACCATTTTTAACATTAACAAACAAGGCAGGGGCTTAGACTCCTCCCGAGGTTTTGTGTCGGCGATCATCATGTGATTAAGGGATTTCCTCGTACATCGAATGTTGTTGGCTTGCTTTCTTTCATTTACACTCAGTTACAATAGTCCTGTCTCAAACAGTTACACCCTCAGGATATAACTGTCCATCTTGAAATATACCTTTTGCCATCCCGAGCGTAGTTGTCATATTATTGTTTCTTTATTACTACAAGCTGCCATCTTAAAAATAACACTAAGTTTTTAACATTTTCTCACATTTAGCACTCTGCCTCACATTTACTAATTTGGAATACAAAATAATTTCTACTAAGTAATTTTTGACCCAAACAAAGAGAATGATGGATTAGTAAATATAGAGGCTAAATGGATAAGGCAGAACGATCAACCCGAAATCAATGGCTAGTTTTTTGGGACAATTGTTCGTGGTGAAATTCTTAGGATAATATTTACTTGCATTTTTATTTTGCATCTTCAGGATACTAAAGATGATGCTGAGTTCAGGATTATAACTGTGTATTGTCTTGTGTACACCCTGAGGATGGGCTAACAGTTTACCTTATTTTTATTTAAATGTAGGTAATAGTTGAACGAGTACAATAATTAACTAAGTCTTGCTTGATTCTCAAGGACTCGGTTGATGACCGTTTGGAGCTCGTGTGAACGTGAAAGACTCTTAAACGGTTAGTGGACTTAGTTGTTGATATCCGGATATCTGGGAATGGAAGTTGTAATCTTTTACTATAAATAGGGGTGTGAGGAACGATCATAGGACATAGACTCTGCTATTCATTCACTCTTTTGCTACTAACACACACTTACACAACACTTTTTGTAACCTTAGTCAATCGTTCACCACATTTCCGAAGTTGTACCATTTACTTTTATACTTAATAATAATAACAAAGGCAGGGGCATTAACCTCCTCCATAGGTTTTGTGCCGGCGATCGACATTGATCAAGGGCTTTCCTCGTATATCGAGTGTTCTTGTGTTGATTTGTTTCATTTTCATTAAGATATTCAAACTTTTCTATCACTATTATGCATCTTGAGGATACAACTGTCTGTTTTATGTTATTTACATTGACATTGACATCCTGATCATAGTTGTCAAATTTACTCATTTGCATGCTAAATATAACCATCTTCAAAATATAACTGGTTTTAAACTTAACAAATACCTTTAGCACACTACCTCACATTTCTAATTTTGAATACAAAGTTAATTTTATTGTTGTTAATTTTTGACCAAAATAGGGATAATGTGGCGGATCTTGAAGAGGGGTCAGCTGCTAGTGCTCGCAACAATCTGAAGGCTTTGAAAGTATGGAGGAAAATAGAGCTCTCGAGTTGGATGAAAGGGCTGCGTGGAAAGAAGAATGATAGTATGAAAACCAAGGCGGTGTAAATTATTGATGGAGTTTGAGTTGAGGAGTTGAACAGTATGAAAACCAAGGCGGTGTAAATTATTATACAAAAGTTTGATGAACCAATGTTTTATGGACCAAAAATGTGAGGGGAAGTATTCAAGAGGCTTTCGAAGGAGGATGCGGAGCGTCTTGTGGTCTCGTTTACAAAGGAGGAGATCTAGGAAGCAATATGGGAGTGTGGAGGTGATAAATCACCGGGCCCAGATGGATACTCCTTCGCATTCATGGATCCATTTATCCATCCTGTAACTCTTCTTTTGTGGTGCTTATCCCAATAGTTAACAACCCTTTGGCATTCTCGGACTTCCGTCCAATATCCCTCATTGGTGTTTTCGGAAAAATCATTTCTAAGGTGCTAGCGGTACGTTTAAGGAAGGTTCTTGGCAGTGTTACCTCCCCCGTAGAATTTGACTTCATCAAAGGAAGAAACATTTTTGATGGCCCACTAATTGCTAATGAGTTGGTGTCATGGGCGAAACGGACCAAAAAAAAAGCTCCTCATGTTTAAAGCGGATTTTGAGAATGCCCATGATTGCGTTTCATGGAAGTTCTTGATTAATTGCATGCATCATATGGGATTCCCAAAAAGATGGAAAAATTGGATGATGGGGTTACTTGTTACCAGTAGAGCGATGGTTTTAATCAATGGTACGCTAACGGAGGAGTTCCATTTAAAGAGAGGGCTTAGACAAGGGGACCCGTTATCCCCTTTCTTGTTCACAATGGTAATGGAAACGCTTAATGTTATGATGACTAGGGAGGTTGCGGCTAGAACATTTAAATGGATGCAACTTCCAAGTCAAGGGCCGGTGATATCACACTTGTTTTATGTGGGCGACGCATTATTTATCGGGGATTTATCGAATGAGAATGTGATAAATTTAAACAGAAGTCAGAGATGCTTTTCTATCGCGTTTGGGCGGGATGTTAATCTGCTCAAAAGTTGTATTTTTGGGGTGAATGTCATGGAAGCTGAAGTGGAGAACATGGCGGCGTTGCTTAGGTGTAAGAAAGGGGCCTTTCCGTTTGTATACCTTGGGTTATCGATCGGCTGTAGTATGAAGAGAATCAATAGTTGGAGGCTGGTGACCGAAAAATTTCAAACTAAATTGTCTTCTTATAAGGCGAAAACTCTTTCTTTTGCAGGGAGGGTATTACTTGTCAAGGCGGTTCTTGGTGCTGTCCCAAATTACTTTTTGTCATTGTTCAAGGCACCTGTTGGGTTATTCGGACTCTTGAAGGGATGCGCAAAAGATTCTTGTGGGGTGGGTCGGCTACGTGTAATAAAATCAAATGGGCGGCACAAGACAACATAATAAAACCAAAAAACAAGGTGGGTTAGGTGTGGGCAGCATTGAAGATACTACTTTTGTTGTAATACGATTAAGGCAAAAAATCGTCAAGCGTGCAACTTTGGTGTAATACGATTAAGGCAATCCATGGGGGAAGGACAAGAGCCGGTTTTATCCCATACAAGAAGACTGGGAGAGGAGTTTGGAGCAATGGTGTGGCTGTACAAAAGGAATTTATGAACCGGGGGATTGACCTAGAAACCAAGTTTGTGTGTTCAATGGGTAGAGAAGACTCGGCTAGATTTTGGGAAGATCGTTGGTGTTCGAATACGAGGCTTAAAGATGAATTTCCTAGCATTTTCCAGCTTTGCACGCCTAAGGAACCTATGGTGAGTGAATGTTATAGAATGTTAAATGGTTGTGTTTGGTGGGACATACCGTGGAGCCGGCTACCTTCAACAACAGCAGAATGGGATGAAGCAAATCGTATGTGGGAGTTGATCAGAAAACAAAATATGTGCAATGCTGCTGATTGTTGGGGGTGGACATCGTCAGGTTCGAGCAAAGAATTCTCTGTTAAACGGGTACGTGAGGAACTGATTGGACAGACATGGAGCGCAGGGCATACGACACAATTCACTTGGTGTAGGTTAGCAACTCCGAATGTTAATAGCTTTGTTTGGCGAGCAATAAGAACGGAATCCCTATTGCGGAGGTGCTGGCCTTTAGAGGTGTCCAAGTAGGTGATGGTCGGTGTAGGCGATGCGGAGACGATTTGGAAACAATTAATCACATATTCACTAACTGTTTGTGGGCAAGATCTTTATGGTGGAATATTATTCACTGGCTGAAAATACCAGAGCTCAAAAATGAGATGACGATTGGGCAATTAGTTTGGTGTTGCAGAAGTATGGGTGGAGAGGCGAATAAGGCTTAGGCGATTTATGCAGTTATATTTTTGTCAATCTGGAAGCTGTAGTTAAAGAGGAACGAAAAGGTTTTCAAGAACATTAATACGGCTACACCGCAGTCTTAGAAGAAATCAAGCTTGAATCGTATTGGCGGATGATCAAACGGGAAAGACTAGTGGCACTGGATAAGGCGTCTTGGTGAGATTTTTCATTGTTTGATAACGGTTGATGGGGACTAACAAATGGATCGGGATAGAACTATAGATTTTGCAGGTGTGTAATTTTTTGCGTTCTTATGTTTTGATGGGTCGGCCCAGGTAGCCACTGACTAAATGTGCCTGTGTGTCGATATGATGTAAGTAATTTTGGTGATATGAAAATTCCGTTCGATTGTTAAAAAAATGGACCAAATTGTATATAATGGTTCTCTGAGTTTACAGGCTCATAAGTAATAGAAAAAATCGTCTCAACGGGTTGAACCTATGAAGATTGGCAAGAATCTCGGTTCCCAATGTCTTAATTATCTAAGCATGAAATGTGCTAATTTCACATGATTCGGATGTTACCATTTAAATAAAACTTGGGTACATCTATATCTATAATCTATAACTATATATAACAGAAAACACTAATTATGATATAACATTCATTGAAGTAATTCTCTCCCATTAAGTGTCCCGTGTGACATATTGTGAGAATTCAAAAAAATATATTTTTCTCTCTCATGTGTATTGCACATACACTTTCCCCGACGATTTATAAACATTAATAATATTTTTATACGACATTTTTTTTAAATAATACACCAAATTAACGAGCGTTTTATTATCTTTTCAACAAGTAACATAGTGCTATACAAAAAAGAAAAACAAACCCGACCTTTTATCATGTGGTGATTAATGAAATATATATATTTAAATTACATATGAGTAGAGAAAATAGTTTGAAGACATGAAAAGTTGCTATCCTACAATCTTTTTAATCGATAGTAGTTAGATCATGTTTATTTACTTTAAAAGAGATCTTCAGTGCTTACCTACTAATTGTTTTATTGAGTGAAAATTGAATAGGTATGTCAATCGTTAACATATGCTCACTTTACACATCAGAATTACCTATCATTATCATCATCATGACATATCCTTTGATACCAATTTGGTTTTTTTTCAGGTTCACATCACAACTTTAGAATGTATTGAGAAAGTGACATTTGTACAAAGACGAGTGTTGATCCATTAAAAAAAATCTAAAAAACGGCATATTTCTTTTATAGTACACGCATTTTTATCAGTTCATATAAGATCTGTTTATCCCGGAATGCTCTCGGAGGATAAAGTAGTATATAATATGATAATAGTTGTTCAAACTAGGTTCACGTTATAACTTAGATCCATATATATCATAATAGTTGTTCATACTAGGTTTACATTATAAACTGAACAAGTCAACATGATTGATATTGCACTAACATTAATATCAACGGTCAGCTCAAAAGATGATAATAGCACGTCACAATTTTATAATCTATGATTACATATGACATAAGTGGATTAAGATCCAGCGACCAATTAGTATAGTCACAGATCGATCTCGTTTCATCACATTTCTGACATTTTCGATCGAACAGCTCATTGATTTCATTAGATCTGTATGGCTTTTCTCTTTAAATCTAGCTTGGCATCATTCAATTCTCAATCAGTGTGATCTTTTTATATTATTTTTTAAAGTTAACTTCGATAATTAAGGTGAAGAAGTAAACATAGTTGTAGTTAAAGTATCATTATCTCAGCTCGAAATATGCTAATTTCACATGAGTCGCATGTTACCATTTAAATATAACTTGGTACATATATAATATGATAATAGTTGTTCATACTAGGATTAAATCAACATGATTGATACTGCAGTATCATTAATATAAAGGGCCAGCTCAATAGAATATAAAATAGGTGATAATAGCATGTTACAATTTTATAATCATCGCTAGGCTATTGTTCTCATCTTCAGTATACAAATACCTACGATTACATATGACGTAAGTAATAGCATTAATCTTATATATACTAATAACTTCATGATCATATTATGACTTTGCCACATTTCTGATGCAGAATAGCTTATTCTCTCTTTAAAATAGAGGTATAAATACATGAAATTGATTTATAAATACCTCATGATTCATGAATACATAAATAAATAAATGTAATGAGTGTATAAATACATGAGATAAAGGTATAAATACATGAAATGAAGGTATAAAATGAAATACTTGAAATAATATCAAAATATGAATAATTCGGTTTGGTTCGGTTAATTTTTATCAAGCGCACAAGAAAAAACCGATAACCGATTTTCAGTTAATTCGGTTTACGGTTAATTTCAATTCGGTTTTATCGTTTTTTGTTTGATTTGGGTTAACAATCTGGTTATTGTTCACCCCTACACTATATATCATGTGCTCAACTCCACTATAAAAAATCATATGATTAGATGAAACATAGAGGGATTAAGATCCAATGACCAACTAATTAGCGATTTAGCATCAAATGACTAGTACGGATGTGATTTGCTCATTTGTTAAAAAACATTCCAAGAACACTTTAAGGGGTTTGAGTACGTCGTACTTGCTTGTTCTCAATCTCGCCCAAATCCGAGGTGACCCAATATAAATTATAGTTTTAATTCATTTTAATTGAATATGATTAAAATCGTAACACCTCAATTTGCAAATGTTTCTTTTTCAAGGCAGAATTCTTGACAATCGCGGATACAGGAATTTTGACGAGGGGTGCAAAAAAATGTCCGACCAAGGAAAAACTAAGCTTGGCAAAACCAGCGGATCGGGTTAGTTGCGTCCTGTGGGCCTATGGAATTTTTTTTATAAAATAAAAGTTAGTATATGCATTTAACCCATATTGTAAAAAAATGATAAAAGTCAATTTTTTTAATAATATTTTTTCTATCCACATAGGTATCTAGAACATTTTTATGAATTAGAATGAAAAATACATTTAATAAGAATAAACATGTATATTTCTTTAGACCATAATATTTTTTACACTACGGTAGATACAAATTTTATAATAGTTGTTAACAAAACTTAATTTATCAATAGATCTTTAAGTTATGTAAATTATATAAACTTTGTAAATTGTAAAATCTATCTATACATATAATACTAGATTATATCCCGGGAACGTCCCGGGGTTGAAAAATCTAATATGACATATTAATTTTACATATGAAATAGAATGATGCGCTTTACAGTTACATGCATGAAAGCTTCGGGTAGCAGCTAACCTAAAACAATTAAAAATATATCTCCAATGTTAACGCCTAACCTTAAACAATGCATAACTCTAATATTAATATGTAACCTAAAACAATGTATAACTCCAATGCTAACGCATGTTGAAAATAGAATTCATATTTACTGATTTGAACATAGTTAGTGACTTACTTATACATAATTAATGATTTACCTGAACACTTTGTGTTTTTTTTCCTGTTTGAACAAAACCCAACAAAAAATAGTCGTTTTTTTCTCCGTTTTTTATATAGCACTATGGTACTCGTTGGAAAGATAATAAAACGCTCGTTAATTTGGTGTAATTTTTTTCTTTAAAAAATCCCGTATATAAAAGATATTAACGTTTAAAAATTATGGGAGGAAACATAAGAGAGAAAAATCTAATTTTGTTTTTAAATTATTTTTTTCCTAAAATATCTCAATGCCACATGGGATGACACATGGCACACTTAAGGAGTAGAATTTCTCTTTGAGTGCCATGTCATTAAAATGGCTTTGGTTTATTATATGTATAGATTTAGGAGCAATTTTAGACACTTGGCAATCATTTACCCCCCTAGCAATTATCTCTCCTCCATTTGTGAAGCCACATGGCATCTTGAGAGAATTAATAAAATTTTCTCTTTTTCTTTTAATCAAAAATCCCGAAATTATATAAACCCTCAAAAAAAACACGGACATAACATCAGACCATAATCAACATCGCCTCCTCCAAAACCTAAACCCTAATCTTGGCGATTCAAACCTATCGATCATCTCCAATCCAAGGTAGCCATTGGTTTTTTGGTCTCTGTTTTGATTGATTTTGATTATTTATCTTTCAATAGTCGAGTATTGTTCAGGTTTACTATTTGTTCTGATTTCTTATTCGAGTTTGTTTGTTTACAGATTTGTTAGGGTTCGTCTTTTAGGGTTCATGTTTGATTGTTTTTTTAGGGTTCATATGTATACATGATTTACCTTTGAATGATTTGCCTTTGAATGTTTATGTCGCCGATCCAGGTTCCCTGAATATTATTCTATAGTTATTTATGTGTGCGCTTCGATTGTTGTGGTTTATTATCGATTTCGTATTAGGTTTTACGTCATATGTAACAGATGAACTTCAATGGTCAGAACATTTCAATCTGAAAATCTTCCGATCCATATTCTGGTTCGCCGTCGATTAGTAAGTATAGATTATTATATTATTATTATTATTATTAGTATCAAAATATATATTCAATGGTCAGACAATTGCGGTATTGTATAATATCTAGAAGTATTGTTTCATTGGCCTGTTGTTGCGTCTAAACTAGCTTTAATATTTAGAATTTTTATTGTTTCCTCTCTCTCTCTCTCAAGGCTTTTGGAGCTTAATGATGGTGATAAGGGGCTGTTCGTGCACCGGCTGCTGACAACTAAACCTACTTGACCTTATTGCGTTTTCAGGTAATTAATGTACCTACAAGGTTAGCTTTTGATGAATTCCTTATCGTATTGCGTTTTCAGTTTGAACAAATATTCTTTATCATATGTTCAAACTCGAATTAATGTCATCGCTTAATGCTTAATCTGTTAGGATTTCCTAAATCTGTGTTAAAGGTGCTTCATATGCTGGAAACTTGAAGTTTAGACTTTTGTATCTCTGTTTTTTTAGGCTTCATAAGATTGGGGCTTTGGATGTGAGTAAAGTGGTTGAGATGTGCAGATTGTGGATCAAGAAAAGCCTGAAACAGTTGAAGAGATGATGGCTGTGGTGTAGGTGAGATACCTGAGTTTATTGGTACTAATGACAATTGATATATGTGTGCAAATGGGTTAATAATTTGATCTTAACCTTGATAGGTAGGTTATGTTAAAAATTAGGGTTCTCATTCATTAATCACACACAGTTTATTATTAATGTATGTATTGCAAATTTGCGTTGTAGAGTTATATAGTATAATTTTATAGAAATTTACAACCGTTGGTGTTATATAATGGCTTCGAGTTCGATAGTTTGGTTTATTAATATGTAAATGTAAATAACATTTAATTTGAGTTCGATGGCTCATATTAGAGATGCAAATTGATGGTTTATAAACAAGTGTGATTTTTAAATTTAGTAATTGTATTTTGAGATCATTAGGTTTCAGGAGTTGAGAATCTATCTGGGGAATTTTGCGTTTACAAGTGTCAGAAGCAGAGGTTATCATTATAGCTATACGCTTTCTTAGAAAAATGTAAAATTATAACCCTTATTTCTGCTGTTTATGTAGACATATTGTTCTGATGATATGCTAACATTACAATTTGTACCAAATATATGTTGGTTTTGTGATTCCAGTGGTGAATCGACTACAGGTAACACGAGGCCCGAGACCATACTTCGCCAACCTAATACGAAAAAGGGACAGGTACTGGACTGAGGGCTGTCTGCTTGGATTTGTTTATTTTTTTCACACAATTATATGTTATACTGTGTAAATTTTGATGTTAATTGGTGTTATTAGGTGTACTTCGTTATCTGACGGTCCAGTGGACGGTCCTTCTGGTGCATAAGATCAAATTTCCATGTCCTTCTGGTGCATAAGGGCTGATTATACTGTGTAAATTTTGATGTTAATTGGTGTTTATTAATTGTTTTTTAATAGTTTTTTATTTTAATAAGATCAAATTTCCATGTAGTTTAGTCTAAAGGAGCTACTGTATTTGAATTGATTATGGATTGCGGAGTTGTAGGCTTGATCAAGAATTCAAGATTGACAATGGAAGGTATGGAGACCATACCTGTTTATGCCCCTGTTTTTATGCATGTGTACAGATAACACACTAACTTATGAAGTATTTGACTATATATGTGTCAAAATATATATAAAGTTTCTGACTTTTTATAATTGTGGTTGTAGTTTCTTAATGGTACACACTCCATGGTGCGAGGATAATTGGGATATTGTTAGTTTGGATTGGTTTTGATTTTTTTGGTGTTGGTTGTTTTAGGGAGGGTTGATTGGTTTCGCTGCGGCTACTGTTGGTTTGAATTCTGAAGGTACACAACATTTGGAGGTTGTGTTGATTCTTTTGCGTTCTTTTGTAGTGGAAAAAAGTTTTATTAAGGTAATCTTTTTTTTACTTTGGTTTGAAGATTAAATATATTAGATTGTTAAAGTACTGTGGGTTGCTTATGGAATCTAATTTTAGTCTAAAGTAGTTCATTACAGTTTGTTAGTTAGGTTATGGCAATTGGCATTTGAGTGTTATATTTCCATATGAATATTCTTCTGGATAGAGTTGTATCTTTTTAATTGTTACTGCTTGTCATTCATAAATTAAGAGGAAGTGTTAACCATATTTGCAGGAAGGAACTGTTCGAGCTTTAAAATTCCTTTGGTACAAATCGGCAAGCGTATTGTAGCACATGGATAGCTCCGAATGAGTGGTACGAAGACCATCCAGGTACTGAATTGTCACCATATTGGTATTATTAACATTATTTAGAAATACTGTATTAATGTATGATGTACTGGCTGGTCGTTAATATGTTTATGTATATTATTTATATAGATACATGTGTGTGTATGTTATAATTTGTGAATATTATATGCAGGTTGATCACATGGGCACATGGGATATTCTCCACTGGAACCATCTATCTTTAGGTTGGCTAATGTTACTATGGAACAGAGATGGTCTTCCTGCTACTGTTGCCACTGCTGTTGAGTCATCAGTGGCTTGCTGCCACTGCTGTTGAGTCAGCAGTGGTTTCGTTCAAATTCCTTTCCACTGCTGCCACTGCTGTTGAGTCAGCAGTGGTTCGAGTCTTCAGTGTTTTAGAAACTTAATTATTTGCTTACCATTCATATATTTTTTTTGTTTCTTTTTAGGTCTTATTGACACATCAGAGGCGGTTCTTTCAGCATTGCTGTCTACGTTACTTGGTGAAGCACAAATGCTAAGGGAAAGGCCTTCTATAGAGACTCTTGGTATCAGCCCTTCTAGCTTTAGCAACAGAAGTGGTACTGATTTTGAAGTGAAAGTTGGCGATCACATGCCATCTTTACAATTACAATGGAGCAAAAAAGGTTGTCCGGCATTACAAGTGGAGGAGTTCATGATGACGCTGGAGATGATATATTATGTGTTAAGCTTCCTTTGGTTGATCTTGCTGGTTCATGGAAGCATTATTCAGAATGGCATTTGTATGCTGATCGGTATGTGTGTATTTCAAAAATGGATAGCAGTTTAAAGATTGTGGATATTTTGAATGAAACTTGTGCTGGCATTAATGGTCTGGTTTCATCATTTGTGAAAACCTTGCAGGTAAACACCAATTAACTATGTATTCTATTATTTATATTTAAAATGATAGTGTTATGCTAATCATCAAACTTTTCATGTTCATTTTTTTTTTGCAATTCAGGAATACAATCCTTCTCAAGAGTGTACAATTGTAAGGACTGCTGGGAAGCTTACTCCATTTCCATTTAATAGAATTCTAGAAGCAAATGTAGATGATGCTGATCTGGTATCTCAACGCCGTCAAAAGAAGTTTAAAAAGGTATTTCATAATTCGTAATAGTTGCTATTATATTGGGTAAAATATTTTATTTTTAATTATGTTTGGGCAGATATGCGTGAACAAGTGATTAGTCTCCACGAGAAGTTGAAAGAAAGATTACAAAACTTGGATGATTACCGGGCATTGCTAAAGTGCATTAGGCATTACCGCGCAGAGAATATTACTCGACCACAACTGATGAGGTAACATCCGAGTTATATTGAGCTCATATTGTAATCATATTTGTCATTGGCATTCTCAATACACATTTTCACTTGGTATCATAATGAGGTGAAGGATTATGTAGATGCTTAAATTTATTTGATATAATACTTTTGCTAATGAGATATTTTGGTTAGCCTAAACTTAAATTTTGTTTTTTAATTTTTTTGGCTGATTTACTGAGTACATAAAGGCAAAACTGTAGTTAAATAGGTGAACAATTTGGCTAAACTATCATGATATTTGTTGTTAAAATGAAGAAATTTGTATAAACTATGTGAGGTATTATGGATTGATTATCATTGAATGTGATAGGTCTCATTGAGATGCTGAATTCATGCGAGCTGTGGGTAGTGTTTGAAACCATCAGTTATGCGCTAAAATAAAGTCGTCAACACAAAAAGGGTTGTTTGAGCCAACAAACAAGAACATGTTTACCGGTATTGAGCTTATCATATTAAAGTAAACAAACACATATTTACTTCACTTGTCTCTACCTGACTGACATAGCGTTTATCTGATGGTTACAGCTTAGGCAGAAGTGGGTGCTGAACCCAAACGATAGAGATGGTGCTGGTCCTCGAGTGTAAGTGAACCGCGCAGGTATTCGATGGTGGTTCTAGGCTTCTTGTGTTAAGCTAATAGACACCGTACCCCGTGGCGACGCTACCCATACGGCGCATTTGTATGCCAATGCTTCGCCTTTATAAAGATTTTTATCATTTTTGTGCGTGCACTATTTTTGGCATGTGTCGCATTCTCATTTCAATTTAGTAATCCGTGAGGAAACCGAGATGTCATAATTCAAATGATGATGATGAAGCTTCCTCATCTAATCATGTTTTTACATGGTTGCGTAAATGCGTGCTCAATCAACAATTCGGTTTGTTAATATGTTATTAGAATATAAATTGGTTATGATTGTTTAGTACTCTTAACTTCTAATATACGAGATGAGTTACTGTTTCCTTAGGAACATCATAGGTTTGATAGATAAAGATCTACATTTGAATATCCATTTGGTATTATGTACTTATTGTAATGTTCTTTTAACTAATGGAATGTTCTATGTTTCAATATCTTTTTTCATAAATTTGTTGCAATACTTTACGAATGTGTGACAACTTCATCGGTTTCACGACTTTTATTGCAGGTAGACAAACATTCTGCTCACTTTTATTATGTAACCAAGGAAGGAGTTATAGCAGGGATTATTTCAGCTGCCCAAAGCAATTTTAAGGTATGAAAAATGTTATGAAATACCATCTAGAGATTTATACTAAAAAGGAAGCTAAATTACATCTTTGTTGGTAGAGAACAACACGGATTGCATTATTTTTCTTAGCGGGTAAGCGCAATGCTTAAAATAGTCCCTAAATAGATTCAAAGGATGAGGATATGATCAATTGATGAAGATTATGAATCGTTTTCAACAAAATAAGCTTTATACAGGCTTGGGTAAAAATCAACTTGCATACCCCCTTGACCCGTTTCATTTTTGGGAAAATTTTTTAGGATTTTATATACTTTTTCTAATATTTAAAGATGCTTGTAGGTTCGATTTAATGGGTTTGAACCTTTCAGTAAACAATAGCTTTTATTTCATTCATCTGAAGTTAGCGTTTGAACGACAAACTTAATATGAAATACAACAACTTGGGTTTGACAATCTTTTTTTGGGGGTTTATTGATCGTTAATTTATTTCTGACCCATTTCAATTGCCGGACAATTTTTGAGGACTTTAACGGGTTCGAAAGTCGAAACAATATAATTGAGTCCTATATTTAGAGATGTTTATCGTTAATTGATCGTTAATTTATTTCTGACCCATTTCATTAGTTTATTTCTTACCCACTTCAATCGTTTAATCTTTGGAAAAGTTTATCGGTTTTCTATTTTAAATTGAGTCCTATATTTAGAGATGCTTATCGATTTAATTTAATGTTTTTTAAACCTCTTACTTGGAATTTGCATGATGAAGTTTTACTTCGCCTACAAAAGGTTGTTGGTCGCAAGTACAAGATCTAATTGTTCACTTGTAAGATTGTTGGTCGCAAGTACAAGATCTAATTGTGTATAGATGTATACTGTTTTATTAATTTATAAATGTAACATTGCCAAATATAATATGTATTTATTCATTAAGTAATGATTGTGTTGGTTTCGCATATTATGTTGATAATAGTTTTGTAATGTTGTGGTTTGATGTCATTTATATGTATGTACTTATCTATGGCGAACATTTTCCCTTGTACGAATCACCAAACTTGCAAAGCCTGTTATTGAAGCCGAAATCATATCAGGTGGAAACATTGGTATAAAAACTCTTATTCCTAGAATAAATATGATACCATTTGATAACAAGATTCCAGTCAAGTTTCAAAGGCGCCAATTCCCAATAAGCGTATGTTTCGCAATAACTATCAATAAAAGCCAAGGACACTCTCTATCGAAGGTTGGATTGTATTTAAGAGACCTTGTATTCTCACATGGCCAGCTTTATGTCGCATTGTCAAGAGTTAAAAGCAGGGCAGGCGTGAAGTTACTTATACTTGATGCTGATGGGAAAGTGAAGACTAAAACAAAAAATGTGTGTATAAAGAAATATTTAGTGATATTTGAATAGAATGTGTATTGCTTTCTTTTAAATCTTAATAAAATATTTCTGCTACATTTTTCTATATGTTTTACCCCTCAAAATAATTGTACGTTGGTGAGCCGCGTGTAACGCGGGCAAAGATCTAGTACATATAATAAACCAAAACCATTTTAATGACATGACACTTAAAGAGTGTATTCTCTTCATTGAGTGTGCCATGTGTCATCCCATGTGACAAGGGCTTTATTTTAGGAAAATAATAATTTAAAATTTAAAAACAAAATTAGATTTTTATCTCTAATGTTTCCTCCCATAACTTTTAAACGTTAATATCTTTTATATACGAGATTTTTTTAAGAAAAAATTACACCAAATTAATGAGTGTTTTATTATCTTTCCAACGGGTACCATAGTGCTATATAAAAAACAGAGAAAAAAACGACTATTTTTTGTGTGGTTTTGTTCGTACAGGAAAAAAACACAAAGTGTTCAGGTTATTCATTAATCATGTATAGGCAAGTCATTAGTTATGTTCAAACCAGTAAATATGAATTTTATTTACAACATGTGTTAGCATTGGAGTTGTACATTGTTTTTAGGTTAGGTTTTAATATTAGAGTTATACATTGTTTAAGGTTATGCACTAACATTGGAGATATATTGTTAATTGTTTTAGGTTAAGTGCTTCCTAGCTTTCCTGCATGTAACTGTAAAACGCATCAGTCTATTTCAGATGTAAAATTGATATTTCAAATTAGATTTCTCAACCCGGAACGCTCCCGGGATATAATCTAGTATATATATATATATATATATATATATATATATATATTATATATATATATATATATATATATATTGCAAAGCTAATAATTCTACATGTCATAATATTATGCAATCTCTCCTTTGAGAGATGCCACATAGGATGTGATGTGGCAATTCTAGATCAATTAAAAAAAGGAATAAATATGGTTTAACTTAATCTATTAAATACCTAATCTACTAAATGTAAATATTAAACCTTTATTATTTTCTTTCTCATGTTTCATCCCATAACTTTTAAATGTTAATATCTTTTATATACGAGATTTTTTAAAGGAAAAAATTACACCAAATTAACGAGTGTTTTATTATCTTTCCAACGAGTATTATAGTACTATATAAAAGCGGAGAAAAAAAACGACTATTTTTTGTAACCCGACAGGTATTGTGTCAGGTTTGGGATTAGTTTAAAAAAAAATATTGGGTTTGGGTCGAGCCTGGGATTAGGTGATACCCGACCCAATTACCCGAAACTACATACCCAAATACCCGATCATATACCCATGAATTTTTTAATGCATCACATAACCCTTAGACTAATGCGTTCGATATTTCAATAAATAACTTTTTTTCCTTATTTCATGTTAGTTCTTTTTAGAATGATTGATTACAAACTTCCGAATTCATTTGACATTATATAATATTTTGTAATTGCACTAGATTTATACCCCGGCGTAGAGATTCGTTTTTTTAATATTAGAATATGATAACTTATGCCAGAGATTTGTTTAAAATAAATAATAATAACATTCGTTAATCATATATTGGCAAGTCATTAATTATGTTGTCATATTAGATATTTTATTATGCCATATTAGATATTTCAACCGGGACGCTCCCGGGATAAAAACTAGTGAAGTTATATACATTGAGTACATAAATCACTATAAAAGGAGGAAAACAATAAAAGACAAATGTACGCCTTTATCTCTTCTCATCTTATATGGTGTTTAATGAAATAGATACTTCAATTATATATGAGTAGAGAAAATAGTCTGAAGACATGAAAAGTTAATATCCTACAATATTTTTAGTCGATAGCAGTTAGATCATGTTTATTTATTTAGTGAAAATTGAAAAGGTATGTGAATCATTGTCATATACTCACTTTACAAATCAGAATTACGTACCATTATCATCATCATCACATATCTTTTGATACCAATTTGATTTTTTTTCGGGTTCACATCGCATCTTTGGAATGTATTGACAAAGTGACATTTGTAAAGAGACGAGTTTCGATCCTTTACAAAAAAAAAATTAAAAGAAAATCTAAAAAACAACATGCTTGTGTTGTAGATCCATCCTATGACCAGCAGATCTCCTTGTCTTTGGGTGGGCCGGGGGAAGCATGCTTGTGTTTGACCTGACGGGTGTATCTCCCCTAGTTGGGCTAAGGGATAGTGGCTTCGTAGCGAGGGGCAAGCGGTGCGGAAAGCAGAGGCAAAGAAGGTAGAAAAACATGCTAAAGCCTGCGAGGAGAACCAACACGTTTTTGTACCCTTGGCTTTTGATACCTTTGGCTCATTAGCACCAGAGGCTACATGTTTCCTGACCATGGTACAGCGGATTATTCATAGTAGTGTCTCGGCTTCGGGTGGGCAGGGTTACGTTTTTAGTAGATTAGGATTTGCTATTCAGAAAGGGTTGGCGGCGCAGCTTGT
Source organism: Ambrosia x helenae (assembly GCA_030844895.1). Lineage (NCBI taxonomy): Eukaryota > Viridiplantae > Streptophyta > Magnoliopsida > Asterales > Asteraceae > Ambrosia > Ambrosia x helenae. The sequence continues at coordinate 51,416 of JAUTDX010001037.1, read as the reverse complement.
TGCCCGCCTGCCCGTTATCTTGATGTAATTTTCTTTGTCTCGGAATGAAAGAAATCTTAACATTGAAAAAAAAAAAACAATATATTTCCTTTTATAGTACACGCATTTTATCATTTCATATTACATTTTTCTATCCCGGACGCGCCCGGAAAATAAAGTAGTATATAAATATATAATATGATAATAGTTGTTCAAAATAAGTTCACGTTATAACCTAGATCCATATATAATAGTTGTTCATACTAGGTTTACATTATAAAGTGAACAAGTCAACATGATTGATATTGCAATAACATTAATATTAACGGCCAGCTCAAAAGATGATAATAGCACGTCACAATTTTATAATCCTGGCTAGGCTATCATCTTCTCAGCTTCAATATACAAATACCTATGATTACATATGACGTAAGTGGATTAAGATCCAGCGACCAATTAACATAGTCACAGATCGATCTCGTTTGATCACATTTCTGACATTTTCCATCGAATAGTTCATTGATTTCATTAGATCTGTATGGCTTTTCTATTTAAATCTAGCCTGGAATCATTCAATTCTCAATCAGTATGATCTTTTTATATTATTTTTTAAAGTAAACTTCGATTATTGAAGTGAAGAAGTCAACTTAGTTGTAGTTAAAGTATCATTATCTCAGCTCGAAATATGCTAATTTCATATGAGTCGCATGTTAGGCTATGGGGTATACCTTCACACTAAGGGTGTTAACGGTGACGTGGCATTTTAACTTTCATTATACACCACTCCCTTTCCATGTTAAAGAACATTAAATTGACACTAAGTTAACATGTTAACATGACTTAAAAGAGAGAAAGTTAAAGGGATGGCGTAGAGTTAGTGGGCGTTAAACCATTTCCTTCAAGTGTGAAAAGAGACAAAATGAAGGATATGGCATCTAGGTGGAGTTAAAGACGGTTAGAGGAGTATACAAAATATAACTTGGTGAGGAAACACTGATCCTAGATCACCAGGTCAGGAATGATCTAATTAGTGAATCGACACTGGAGATACTTGGTCTAGTTTAGAAAGTGTGAATTTGAAAATGTGGGTCTAGGGAATAAGACCAAGGAGAGAAAGAGACAACCAGTTAAAAGAGCTGAGTCTCTAAACGTTGGAAATAAAACAAGTGTTGTAAAAATACAATGTGCCCGTATGCTTTTCAACGGGAGTTTTTTTTGGGAGAAAAAATACAAATAAAAGGAGAAGAAGCTTCTTCTTTTATTGCACCTTGACCTCCAACTCTCTCAACACATCCTCCACCTTTATTAGGGCCCGACCCAAGTAGAGGTGTCTCCTAGACTCCGGCCCAAATTCCTAAGCCTAATTTGGTACAAGTGGTTTATGTGAAAAAAAGGGGGAAAGGGAGATGTTACCGTCCTGTCAAAAAATCCACGTGGCGTCCATCAAGTGGACGCAGAGGGTTGGCGGACGCGCAGAGGGTCGGCAGACACATGGCGTCCGCCCATTGGCTTGTTGGGGCAGTGAGTAATCATCTCTTCTTCTAGAACCTGGAGACATGTGGGGGTTGATAAAGTCTTCTGTCAGATATGCCTTGGCTGGGGAGCTGCCACGTCGTCGTCTTTTCTGGCTGTCAGACTAGGCGTGGCCTTTGATTGGTCGCAGACTTTGGCGAGCAGCGTTTCACGTCAGGAACAGTTCCCAGGGCATGTCTGCCCTGGGGTGTGTCTCTCAATGCTGCCTAGAAAGGTATCTTTCAGTTGTGTCGACGAAACTTCTACGTTTCATGTCAAGGAAGCTTCGTTTGTGTCAGATATGGTGCTGACGTAGAACGGACGGAAGGACTGGCGTCATTGTCGCAGACGCAGGTTGCCCCGCTAACGTAAAACGGACGGGGGACCAACATAGTGTATTTGGCGTGGTCTTCGTCCGTCGACGTAGAACGGGCGGGAGAACTTGCGCCATGTTTTATTGACACAACTTGTTGTTGATGTTAATCAGTCATTCTTCTTTCTTCTTATGTCTTGACTTATTGCGGTAGGAAAGAATGGGTAGCTTTATTTGATATGGTGTCGTTTGTTTTTGGTACTATATCCGTCAAGTCTCCCCAGTCCAGTGCTTCGTGTTGCTTTCTGAAGAACGGATGATGGAGTGCTGGACTCGTTTTGTTGATGTATGGGAGTAGTGTTGCCTTAATTTTGAGTGTGCCTTGAATCGCATCTGATCGTCAACGGGTTTTCATGCGTTTATGGTGTACTTGTTGATGACTCGGTAAAATAATTTTCTAAAATTAAGTTGTAATTTTAGATGCCTGCGTTAACTGGTGCGCGTAGAGGGATCAATCTATATAGCGTATGACGTGCTTAACTGTGGAGAAATGTCTCTCAGAGCGCATGCATTAGCCATGAGTAGGCATGTAGCAGTGATGTTAATGGAAAGGAAGCAGATTCGTTGGGAGCGAATGTGGGAGACCTGAGAAGGCGTCCTACGTGCATTGCGCATGTCAGTGAATATATGAAATGAAAAAAGAATCTTTTCCATTTATGCGCATGTCGGGGACCTGAAAAGGTGTCTGGCATGTTATGCGCACTGTAATATTTATAAAAAATGAAAGAGGAAAATTTTTCTTGATGCGCGTGCGGGCGACCAGAAAAGGTGTCTGACATATTTGCGCATGCTAATGTTGTAAAAAATGAAAACGGAAAATTTTGTATTTCTGCCCCTGCGGGAGACCTGAAAAGGTGTCTGGCATATTTGTGTAGGGTAGTGATGTAAAAAATGAAAAAGGGAAATTTTCGATGCTTGCGCATGGCGGAGACCTGAAAAGGCGTCTGACATATTTGTGCAGGGTAGTGATGTAAAAAATAGAAAAAGACAAATTTTCCATTCCTGCGCATGCGGGAGACTTGAGAAGGCGTCTGACATATTTGCGCACGGTAGTGATGTAAGAGTTGGAAAAGGTATTTTTGTCCGTCTCAGCACTGCGGAAGTAGAGTTAATGCGCATTAAAGTTGTCTGTTTGAATTCTTTGAGAATTGATGGGTGGGAATGTTGGCATATGAGGAGACGTGTATGATGGTTCATACAACTGGGGTGTTGTTAGGTGGCCACGTGTCACAAAAAAGTGGTGAATACAATTGTTGGGTACTGTAACCGTCAGGCGAGTGGCAGATGTGCGGCGCGTGTGCCGTTTGTCACGTGGGTCGTTTGACGTGTCGCCAGCTGATTGGATCTCGTCGAAAAGTCGTCTGACATGATTACCTGCATTCCATCGCAATTAATGCGATAGGTATAAATATGTCCTCCCGTTTGAAGTTTGTTTACTTTCTTCTTCGAATCTTTTCTTCTCCGGGGTTTTCTCTCTATTTTCCGGTCAAAAAGAATCTGAAAGTCTTTTTTCTTTGTGTGTGTTCATCTTTTTTCTTTCACATGTAATCATGTCTAGTGAGGATAAAACGACGAAGCCTGAATTGGTCATGGTGGAGGCTCAGGTAGCCTAGTCGAAATTAAAATAAAACGATGATCTTCTCATTGATTGAAACCACTATAATACAATGATGTACATACAAAAGGAAACTAAATATCCTATACAATAGGGCATATACACTGGTTTAAATGGAGAAGATATGGTGGGTCGAATATATGGTAAACATATATTCGCTAACAGAACCTCGTAGTTTGAGTGTTGTCTGACGAAGGCACAAATGGATCAAAAAACGAGTAAACAATTGCTTGGAGAGACCTTTGGTGAATATGTCAGCATACTGGTAATCGGCATGAACATGAAGAACACGAACATCACCAATGCGAACTTTTTCATGAACAAAGTGGATGTCCAAATCCACATATTTTGTGCGTTGATGCTGAACTAGATTCTGGGATAAGTAGACAACTGAAATGTCATTGCAATAGACCACTGTAGCTTGAGACACCTGTACACTGAGTTCCAAGAGCAGATTGCGAATCCAGCTAGTTTCTGCTACAGCATTGGCAATGCCCCCATATTCAGCCTCAGCACTAAGCGCGCCACGATTGGCTGACACTTTGAGCTCTAGGAGATAAGATTGTCACCCAAATAAACACAACATCCTGAAGTAGACCGTCGGGAGTCTGGACAACAACCCCAATCAGCGTCTGAATAAGCGGTGAGAGCGGTAGACCGGGACGGAGAGATCTGTAGGCCAAAGTCAAGTGTCCCACGTATATAACGTAGGATGCATTTCAGGAACTATAGGTGAGACTCACACGGGTCATGCATAAAAAAGCAAACCTAATGAACTGCGTAAGCTATGTCCGGACGAGTAATGGTCAGGTACTAAAGAGCGCAAGCAAGGCTGTGATAGAAGGTACCATCAAATGTAGGAGACACAGACTCGGCACTAAGCTTGGAGCCTACCTCAACTGGCGTGGAATAAGGATTGCAATTTGTCATGCTTGCCCGTGCAAGAATGTCGGAGGCATATGATGATTGAGACAAGAATAGGCCCCCGTCTTTTTTATCAACTTTGATTCCCAAAAAGTGATGTAAGGACCCAAGGTCCGTTATGGCAAACTCGGCCTTTAAAGATGCCATGATGCGATTCAGGAGGGAGAGCTCAGATGTTGTAAGAATATTATCATCAACATATAGCAATAAATAAGCCTGATGATGACCCTTCTGATAAATAAATAAGAAGGTGTCATAGATACTGCTCTTGAAACTTTAACGGGTAATGAAGGTGGAAAAACATTGATACCATGCCCGAGGAGCTTGTTTTAACCATACAGCGACTTATTCAACTTGCAAATGAAACCCGGGTTTGCCCGATCCACAAATCCCGGAGGCTGATGCATGTAAACTGTCTCTTCTAGATGATCATTCAAAAAAGCATTTTTCAAATCGAGCTGGTGTACAGGCGAGGACCTAGAAACAGCTAGGCTTAAAACAATCCTAATTGTAGTCGGGTTGACTACAGGACTAAATGTCTCATGACAATCAACCCCAATTGTTTGACTCTTACCATAACCAGACGTGCTTTATATCGTTCCAATTTACCCGAGGCATGAAACTTATGTTTAAACAACCACAAACGTCTAATGACCGGAGCGGACAAATGTCTCGGTACAAGTTCCCATGTCTTATTATCTAATAAAGCTTTACACTCGTCGGCCATAGTCGCGTTCCAATTTGGATTTAGGCGGGCAGCAAGGTGGGACTTAGGTAAAGGAGAGATGTCAGATGTGACAGAGGACAGGTTGAATGGAACTCGAGGCTTATAAATGCCAACACGGGATCGGGTGGTCATGGGATAAGAAGGTTACGGATGTGGAGTGGCAGCTGTTGGGTTAGGATTAGTGGCGTCGGTTTGTTTTGCAATTGAGGATTGGGCCAAAGGTTGGGCAGCAGTGGAAGGTGGGGCCTGGACCAATTGGGCTGAGGACGGTTGCGTCTATGGTACGTGATGGGAGTGTTACCGGGTGGCGCAGAAGGAGCAGCCAACGCACGGGTGGTCACATGTGGGTTGGACTGAGTGGCAGGAAACCCTGGGGGATGGTGTAGGCCGCCCGGTGAAGGCGGTATGGTGGCCGTGTCAGGTGGTATGTTGGCTGATGGAGGGCGTTGAAAGGAAAACACCGATGGTGGTTCATCGCAAAAGGAGGGGGATGGCTTAGGATTGGTGAAGAAGGCCACTGGAAAAATAGTTTCGGCGAATGTGACATGCCGAGGGAAGATGACTTTTCTCAAGGATAGCTCTAGACGCCGATAACCCCGATAATTTACGGGATAACCCAAAAAACATATAAAGAGGAACGGGTGTTAAGTTTATAAGGGCGGTTTGCGGACTCATTGGGGTAGCAAGCACACCCGAACATGCGAAGGTGTTCTACGACAAGATTCGACGGTAAAGGATGGCACATGGTGTGTTATTATGAAGTGTTGTGGTGGGAAGAATATTGTGTAAGTAACACGCGGTGTGTATTGCCTCGACCCAAAATTTGGAAGGTAAGGAGGCATGGACAAGTAATGACAACATAATGTCATTGAGATGGCATATCAAGGTTTAGATTTGCCGTTTTGTTGGGAGGTGTGTCGGCATAAAAAACAAAATTGTATGCCGTGTTGTTTTGCAAAGTTTAAGAAATTGTGATTGTTGAATTCCTCACCCATGTCACATTGAAATTGTTGAATTTTCAGTTTAAATTGTGTTTGGGCAAAAGCATAAAAATGAGTAAACTTGGTAAAGGTTTCAGATTTATACTTTAATGGGTAGACGCAGGTGAATTGGGAAAAGTCAACAATTAGAACCATATAATACTTATAACATGCGGTGCTAAGAACAGGGGAGGTCAAAGATCACAATGAACGATAGCAAACGACATAGAAGTAGTAGTAATAGAATCAACAAAGGGTAAACGTGTATGTTTTGATAATTGGGCAAGCATGACAAACAACAGTGGAGTCTAATTTATTACATGAAAAAAACACGATTAGAACTAAGAAAGTCCATAACATGGCAGCCTAGGTGGCCGAGACGGTCATGCCAGGACTGAGGTGAAGACACGGAAGCAAATGCTTTAGCCTGAGACTTTAGGTTGAAGGAGTAGAGGCCGCTGGAACTGTCATGGCGACTCAGCGGCGTGCCATCCTTGTAATCCTTCACAGAAAAACAAAATGGGTCAAACTTAGCAGACACGTAATTGTCAATGGTGAATTGGCGTACAGAGATAAGGATTTGAATGAAAATTGGATTGTAAAGGACGATTTTAAGGTGAAAAGTGTTTGTATGTGTTTTAATGGTGGTGTGCCCAGATCCAATAACAGGTAAACGATGGCCATTACCAACAAGTACGGACATTATATGAGAATAATGGGAAAGTGTAGAGAGGATACCTTGGTCTAGAGTGACATGAGAAGTGGCTCCAGTGTCCATGTCCCAGTTTTCTTCATCAGGGGATTCATGGAAATTGCTTGAAAGGCTTGAGCAATCCTAGATGGGTCAAGAGCATCAAGATCCGTAAAGTGAGCCATGGCCTGAGAGGACGAGGACTAATCCGTGGAAGGTTGTTGTGGAGGTGGAGGGGGCTATGAAGTGGGCTGCTATGCTGGGCTGTAATTGGGCCAGGTGTTAGGCTGTTGGGCTGATGTAGGGTACGGGCAAGGGGGTGGAGCCCAATAAGGGTGCGGAGCCTAGTAGGGGTATGGAGATGGGACCGATGGGTTGTAGGTTATGTTTTGATAGGGTGAACCGATTGCTGACCCCCGTTCCATGAGCTGGGGTTGCAGCCTCTGCCGCCACGAGATCTGGTCGGCCTTGACCTGTTGTTAGGGGTATGAAAAGGTGGAGTAGTGGTAGGGTTAGGTGGGGGTGGATTCGACTGGGCAGAAGCAACAATAGACGGCCCGTCAACACATCGCGGGCCCCACGTCTCTTCTGGTCATTTAGCAACATTTCACACGTCTCCTCCCATAGGGGAAGAGAGTTATTAATCAACGAACCCATTGTATCAAACTCGGTAGGCAAGCCACGAACCATCTGTAGGACGAGCCTTTGGCAGAGTAGCTGGAGCTTTTAATAAAATGTATAAAATGACCAAAATGGGTATTTATTTAAAAGCTTGTATGCATGTTTTTTTTTTTTATGATAGAATGGGTATTTGTGTCATGTTTTTTTTTATTTTTCTTATGATAGAATAGGTAGTTGTGTCATTTACTCATAAAAGCTTGTAGCTAGTAGGAGCTTTTTTTTAAACGCTAGTACTAGTAGCTTTTTAATATAAAGTTTTTTCTCCAAACCTAAAAGTTTCAAGCCCCTTGAACCAAATAAGGTTTTTTTATTGAGTAGATGTTTTTTCTTAAAAGTTTAAAGCTTGAAGCTTATAAAAGCTCCTTGCCAAATATACCCCTAAAGTTTGCCATTTTTTTTTTGAACGGCCAACGGTACACACCCATAACGAAGCCCCGCACCGTTCAGGTCCGGTCCCCGGGTCCCCCCTAAGATCAAGCCCCTAATTTCAGAATAACCCTACTCTAAGTAGGATTCGAACCTATGACCTCTCAGGACAGGAACCCAGATAAACCTTCCCACCTACATAACAACCACTAGACTACAACATGGGTTGTTCAAAAGACCACCTGATCTATATATCTCCTATTCACACCACAATCTACTAATTAGGTTAGGAGACCCAATAGGATTTAGTCTCTCTCCTTATATTGTCTAATCACATGCTAATCTAATTTTTATATATGGGTCAAAAGCAACACGTACCCTATATAACCCACCATCCGATTTTCAAGTTGAAGACCCATCTGCAAATTGAATCCCGACGAACAACCTCCCTATTTGCCAATGTCAAAAAGCACCGACTATGGAAGATGGGAGGACAGTTGAACGTTCGCAAGATTTCGGCCTCAGCGATAACCATGCCTCTGGTGACCCACGGCCTATAGAAACTGGGAGGACCAGTGTACCTTCGGAAGTTTACAGCGTCAGCGATTACCATGTTTCTCGTGACCGACTGACTGTGGAAGATGGGAGTAAGCGTGAATCTTCGCAAATTTCCGACAGCAGTGCTCGCGATGCTTCTGGTACAAAAGCACCGTCTATCGCAGATGGAGTGATGACTATCGACCCGGATGATTCCATCATGGATATAGATTAAAATAATTCCTGAACGTATTTGTTACACTTTTACTATTTAATGTTATGTACTTTTGTGTGCTTATGGATCTTTCAATGCATTTCAAATAATCAAGACGGTTGATGTTGTCTGTGAAAATTTCTTACCTCCTATAGCTGTTTGGTCGATTATTGTATATGGTTGAAATGTTTATAATTTGTCGTACACATTTTCTTTCACTGCACGTGTTAATCATTCATCCAAAGGAAAACTGAAAACAGAACAAAAAGATTGGTATAGCAAAATTTGAATATTGAATTTGGATGGGAAGCGATGTGTTATTTTTATATAGATCGATTTATACAAAGCGATGTGTTATTTTTATATAGACAACAATCCTTTGAAGGGAACGATTAACTTTATTTATTCACTAGCTGATTACCCCGGGAAGGTCCCGGGGTTGAAAAATTTAATATGATTTAATAAAAAATGATAAAAAAAAAAAAAGAAAACTCAAATCACGAAAAGAGTAAATAACTTAAACATAATCAATCTTAGTTAAAAAACATTTATTTAAAAAGTTAAAAAAATAAAAACCATAAACCATATTAGACATAATAAAGTATTAAAAGGATAACCTTTAACATATAATCATCTTCACGTAAATTAAAATATGTTACAATTTGACTTATACTTATATATATAGATGTAGAATTCATGATGTGGGTTGAAAAATATAACCATTCTAATAATACTAATAGTAATAATTATTAAATAAATAAAAAAAATAACCTTGCTATAAGGTGACACCATGTGTTGCAGTGTTGGGGCGAATCTTTCTCCTAGCTTCTCTTGATGAAGTATACCTATCGATCTTTAGAAGAGTAAAATTCCAATGATAACATGGCGATTGGGCTGAATTTTCAACATCGTAGATAAGAACCTGGTTTAAAAGAAAAAACATGATTAATAAATAACCTGAACACTTTGTGTTTTTTTCTGTATGAATATAACCCCACAAAAAATAGTCGTTTTTTTTTCGTTTTTATATAGCACTATGGTAGTCGTTGGAAAGATAATAAAACGCTCGTTAATTTGGTGTAATTTTTTTTATTTAAAAAATCTCGAATAAAAGATATTTATGTTTAAAAATTATGGAAGGAAGATAAGAGAGAAAAATTTAAATTTGTTTTTAAATTCTTTTTTCCTAAAAATAACTCAATTTAATTTTAGTAATTGAGAATTAAGAGATAGAGAGATAAATTTAGAAAAATACTCAAAAACACAAAAAACACTCAATTATTAAGCCACATGGCACTCTCAAGGGACATATATGCTTTCTTTTATATATATATATAGATTAATTATAAACGGTGATGCCAATGGCCTATGTATACGTTGCCAGAGGTTTCAATTTTTTTATTTTCAATTTCTTTGTTTATAGATTGTCGATCGATTTCTTACGTATATGGCTATGATTTCAGTTTTTAATTTGCCCTGATTGATAGTTTAATGTTGACTGGGTAATACATTCAGTTAAGTATTGACCGAGTAATACATGGAGAACATGGAGCATGACTACCTACTTGCATAGTTTTTTTCATTGTTTCTGCTATAAATAAAGCAGTAGGCTAGTAGCTTGTTTTATGAGTTTTTCCCTATTTAGTATTTTTACTTTCATTGTAATCGTTGATTTACTTTGAGTTATAAATCAGAAAATTGCCCCAAACCTGTGAGTTTTACTTTGCCAAATATATCTCTGATATCCAACATTTGGTATTAGAGCCGAGTGATTGATCCGATTTTATGCCAAAGTATCCACGTTTCAATACCATGAGCACCAACGCTACAACTTCAACCACAAAAGTAACAAATTTTGTATCACTGCAGATTCCAACCTTGACAGCATCAAACTACACCACATGGGCGATAAAAATGGAGGCAGTTATGGACGCTCAAGGCTTGTGGGAGGCCGTTGAACCAACCCCAGAAGATGTCTTATTGCAGGTAGCAAAGAAGAAGACGACGAGAGAAATCTCGGAGTCGTTGAAAATAAGATATTTTGGTGCTGAACGCGTGCAGAAGGCACGCCTACATACACTCACGAGTAAGTTTGAAGCATTGAAGATGAAAGATGGAGAGTCAATAGATTAATTTGCTAAAAGTTGAGCGGGTTGGAGTCGAACATAACAGTCTAGGGGCGACTCTAGAAGGAGGAAAAATGGTGAGAAAGTTGTTGAATTCAGTACTAGAAAGGTATCTCCAATTTGTCGCATCCATAGAGCCATACTCAGAAGTGGATAACATGCCTTTTGAGGAGGCTGTCGGACGTTTGAAGGCGTATGAGGATCGTCTAAAATTGAGACAAAGTACAACAGTGGCTGAGAATGCGTTGTTGCTTACCAAGGGAGACGTTAAGCAAGAACACAGATCCTCGGGTAGAGGAATCTCATTAAGGGGACGTGGACATGGGTCATCAAATGAAAGGGGAGGAAGATCTGGGTCACGAGGCCGGGGAGCAGGCCGTGGAAGAGGTGCACGTTGAAATGGAAACAAAATCAAGACTCAGGAAGCAACAAGAGGCCCAAAGATAAAAGAAATATTAAGTGTTTTAACTGTGAGCATTATGGTCACTACGCAAGCGAATGTGACCAATCCAAGAAGCAAGATCTAGAAGTGAACTTACTTATGGGGCAAGAAGAAGAACCAACGTTACTACTCAGCATACATGGAGAAGAAGAATCTTCAGAGGTGTTACTCAATGAAGAGAAGGTGTTTCCGGGAAAATACACAGAAAATGGTAACAAGAAGAATGTTTGGTACTTGGATAATGGGGCTAGTAATCACATGACTTGCCACATAGAGCTGTTCGCTGAATTAAACAAGAATGTAGCAGGTCGAGTACGGTTTGGAGATGGCTCGAATGTTGAGATAAAAGGGAAAGGTACTATTTTGTTCAATTGTAAAAATGGAGATCAATTTGTTTTGTCTAATGTTTACTATATCCCAGCATTACAAAGTAATGTCATTAGTCTTGGGCAAATGACTGAAGATGGCTATGAAGTTGGGATGAAAAAAGACTACTTGAAATTGCATGATGAACAAGGAAGGTTGGTTATGAAGGTACAACGTTCTATGAATCGTTTATATAAGGTTGTAATTACTATTGGGAAACAAGTATGCTTAGCCATGAAATTGGATGATGAGGCATGGATTCGGCATGCTAGAATGGGTCACACAAACTTTGGAGCAATTGAAGAAATGGCCAGAAAAGGATTAGTGGAAGGAATGCCTCACATCAAACATCCAGCAAAGGTTTGTGAAGGATGTCTAGTAGCCAAACAAACCCGAATACCATTTCCTTTTGTGGCTGCGTGGAGAGCAACACAACCACTAGGTCTGATTCATGCAGACCTCTGTAGTCCCATAACACCATCCACTATGGGAGGTAAACGTTATGTTCTCTTGCTTGTTGATAACTGTACAAGATATATGTGGGTATTTTTTCTTGAAGACAAAGGATGAAGTCTTTGTTACATTTAAGATGTACAAGTTATAGGTTGAAAGACAAAGTGGCAAGAAGATCAAGGTACTGCGCACAGATAAAGGAGGTGAATTTAACTCTCTTGCATTCAATGAGTTTTGCAAGACAGAGGGGATAACACGTCATCTTGCGGCGCCCTATACGCCGCAACAAAATGGTGTTGTAGAGCGTCATCTTCTATAATCAATGCAGAATCTTCATATGCCATCCTTCTTTTTAACAAGCACAACTGGAGCTGTAAAGGGACTGGAACTGCCTATCACTACCCCAGTATCAATCAGTTCCCTTGTCAACTGTTCAATGACATCTTTTTGAGCAGTTGGATACTTGTAAGGTTTCAAATTCACCACCTTAGACTTGTCCTTCAACAGAATCTTGTGATCAAACTCTCTATTTGGTGGAAGAGAAGAACGTACTTGGAACACATCTTCATATTTCAGCAGTAATTCTTCTATTTTGTCATTTGGGACAACTTCTAACACCTTGGTTCCATGTTGAAATTCATCAATGGACTGTTGTAGTTGGATACTGAACAAGTGGGCTTCAATTTTTGTTTTCCTTCTCTAGCAGACTTCCCATTCTGTCTACAGAACATAGTGACATTTCATTGTTGCTGACCCCCTTGAGTTTACATTGGGTGTTTCCAATGGTAAACTGCATAGTAAGATCAATAAAGTTCCACAAAATCTCTCCCAAAGCTAGTAACCACTGAATACCCAACACCATGTCATAGTTATCTAGTGGAATAACCAAGACCCAGTGGTAAACCATAGGTTTTGCATATTCCATTGGAAATTTGTACAATAACTTGCACATTCAACTTTTTGACTCATTTGCTACTCCCACTATTATATTCTCAATAGACTTAATGAGGCATTTCAGTTTGAGCGCCAATTTTTTTGTTCAAAAAGTTATGAGTGGTGCCTGAATCCACTAGGATTCTCAACTGCACATTCCCTATGCTCCCTATTACAATCATAGTAGACAATGATTGTATTCCGGTCAAAGCATGAATGGAGGCCAATTTTGATGGTCCAGAGGTTTCAATTACTTCAGAATCCTCATCCAATCCCACTACCTCAAAAACAAACAACCGTTTGTTAGGGCATTTATGACCAGGAGTGAAATTTTCAGTACACCAAAAGCTCTCTCCTTTTGATCTTTTCAACTCAATGTCTTTACTGGTCAACTTCTTGGTGTTACTGAGGGTTTTTTTTTTGAAGCAGATGGTGCATGTAAAAGGGGTAAGTGTGACACATTTACAGAAGGTTTAACAATTTGGGATTTTTGCCCATAAGAAGTGTTGGAGGTGTATCTTTGAGGGTGGTTGTGGAAAGATAAAGATTTATTGGTATTGTTTTGCACTTTAGCCGAGTAATAAGCCTCTTTCATAGAGGTTGGTCTGAACATTTATACTGGTCCACCTATTTCAGGCTTCACAGCTTTCAAGAACACACTTACTGCATAAGGTCTAGGAATTGATACCTTCAAAAGACATGCATCAAACTCGTTACAGAAATCCTCTAATTTTCCCGTTTGAACCACAGAAATGAGCATGCCCATAGCATCTTCAAATAGTACTTCAAAGAATCTGTTAACTATGGCTTCAGAGTATTCTAGCCAACTGATCTCAGAGATGGGTACACCCTTTGTTTTCAAGTAGTTTTGATGACATTTAACTAGCATTCCTTCAAGATGGATGGCTGCATACCTGACCTTGAATTTGTCAGGGATTTCATCAACACAAAAGAAATGATCACATCTATACAACCAGTCATAAACATCATTTCCATCGAACTTTGGAAAATTAATATTTCCATTCCTATGCAACTTCTCATTTCTTGTTTCATGTCCCATGGTTGCAGTCATTCCATTATTATTTTCCCCACTACTGGTAGCACCATTATTCATCTTTGACAATAGGTCTTGAACACTAGCATTAAGACTAGCAATAGTGGCTTTTGATTTCTGCATGAAGGCATCAATTTTCAATAATGAAACCGCATGATCCTCCATGGTTTTCTCAAGTGTTGTCTTATCTATCTCAGATCTGCTACGAGTAGTCATAACTGACTATGAATCAAAGAAAGAATTGAAGAAATGAAAGGAAGAACCGAAGAACAATTAGAATGGAAAATTGAATATGAATGGACAAATCACAAATTGATCGATCCAATGGAATTGAATGATCACACATTGATCAATTCAAAGGAATAGACCGATCAACGACTGATCAACCCAAGTTTGAATGAAAAGAATCGATGAATTGAACAGAGAATATGAATCAAAAGAATGAATGTCAAAGATGATCAGACTTTAGAAGAAACAGATTAACAATGGTGGTTTAGATGAACCGAAATAGTGACAGTTATGGTGGTGGTTGGAAGTTGTGGTGGTTAGTTACGGTGGTAGATGGTGTTTAGTTATGGTGATCGGAGAGCCAGGAATCGATGGCTCTGATAACATTGATAAGGATCAAATCAGAGGTAAGAATCAGAAAGAAAGGATTAGCCAAATGATTCGATGGATTACTATTAGCTCATTGGCAACTATCTAATGACTACAACAACCAACTGTAATAACTAACTTTCCCGCCCATTTTACTAACTGCTAACTACTTATTCCCAGACTACCCTTTAACTTCTAACTATTACATCTTTAGTTCCTGAACTATCTATTACATCATATCATATACTTTTGAATGTTGAAAAAGTATAAGTAAATTAACTTCACGGATTGGCGGCGCCTATTAGGTAATGGTTCGTATGTTCACAACTCAGTTAAGTCTAATGTTATAGTTTTTTTTTTATCCGCTATTTTTTAGTAGACAGAATAGTATGTGTTTAGAGTTAAATATTTGTGTATGATAGTACCTGAATAAGGTTGTTTAGTATATGTAACCCTTGGTGAAGAACTAATGTTGTATTCGGTACTCACTTTGGTGTATTTTGAGGAGTTAGTAAATAGTCCACTGGTTTTCCTCTTAATTCAAGTAAGACTATGCCTTCACAAAGTGTCCAAACTTCAAAGTACCGAATATGATGAATTTTTTGGCCATTGGCCCATCACAAAGTGTCTAACATACATAAGGTATATCAATAAATTGAAAGTTATCAAATTCGATTACGAAAATGATGAATACATATTATGACCATTATTCTATACATAAATGAATAGCGTGTGCTTTAGAAGGCTGTACACGGTACACCTTCAAAATACTCTTTCAAAGAGATATTTCATGAGAACTTCTATCTTTGTATAATCCTTATTGTTTTAGATTAGGGATGATAAAGTAATTATTTTCAAGGACTAGAATATTTTGATTTAAATTGATAAATATTATAACCAATTGATTAAGATAACTGGTAAAATGAGTAATTTTGTTGAATGGGTTAAGTTACTCCATTCCTTTTGAATCTTAGACTTAATTATTACTAAAGGAACATGCCTCTAAAAAAATTCACGATCCCGCCGCGACGCGCGGTTACCTACTAGTACGATGATAAAATGTTGGAATTTTTAAAATATGTGAATGGAATTTAATTTAATAATATTATTAATGAGTTTAGTAATATTATTAATGAGGCTCTTCATGGTAAGAAACTCTTGAGTAGAGTTTTTCATGTCACTTAATTTGCTTTTATTAGAGTTTTATGTCTCTTATTAAATTCCTAATTAAGTGAAACTCTTGACTATCATGGCTCTTGTAAATAAGTAGGTTGTGTGCCCACATAGAAAAATACAAGTAGAAAAAATACAAGAGGTAGAGTTCTTTTGACAAGAAAAGACCCATATGTTGGGTACTATAGAGATGAGTACTCTCTACTCGATTCCATTACTTTTTCCTTTTATTTGTTCCAAATGTCATACACTACAATTCTACCCAGTGCAACCTCGGGTGCGTGGCCTTCTCCGGCAGTACAGACTGCTTTGGCTGTTGTACCCTGGAGACAGACGCGTTGTCTTTAGTAGAGGCTGAAATCTGTTTTAAGGGAAGCGTATTGAACATGTGCCTCAGCCACAACCATCAACATTAGTTTGTTCATTCTTGCAGCCAAGAAGGATCATACAAAAGGACGCGGTTCAAGTCCTTGTTTAAAGACGAAGCAGAAATCACATAAGAAGACGCGGTTTGAAGCTCTTGATGAAAACTTTGGTTTGACTCATTTTATGTTGTATTTGATATTATTTTTGTTTGAATTTGTATACGGTGTGTGTACTACGATTTTCCAAAATTGTATAAAGAGGATATCTTTATTATTTTATTAATATTATTTTAATAAAATTGTGACCCATGTCCTACATAAAACACGGGTTGACTACAAAATAAATTGCTCCAACGTAGTGACACCAAAGAGTAGGTGAACGAGATAAATACATAAATCTTATGTCATATTTCAGTATTTTAAAATTGTTAACCAAATAATTCTTTTTTATCAAGATGCTCATGTATAGTCTTCCTTGCCAACTGTTATAGGTAGTATTTAAGATTCTCTTGTATAGTGTTCCTTGCCAACTGTGAATGTAGTAGGTAGCACATGTGGATTCATATTTATTCAATTAGTTAAGGTTATTTAAGTAAGAGGAATTAAAAAAAAAAAAACTCCGATATACAATGGAGCTGGCTGCTTGTATTATATATATATATGTGCGTGTTTGCTTATACATCTTATATCATACCATCTTCTCACTCATTTGTAACCCATTATTTTTGCACTCCTTTCCAGTTTCTACTTGACAATGACATCACCTATAGCCACCAAGCTTGCTCACTTACGAATCCCACTTGAAGACGTACTAAAAGCCACTGACAACTTTCATGATGGTAACATCATCGTACGCCGTGGAATATTTGGACCAGCATACAAAGGACAACTTTCTCGGTCTGGAAAGTTGATCATGATTACTGCGGTGAGGTTAGATCGTATCATCTATGGAGACATCGACTTTTGGGCTGAAGTTTCGATGCTTTCTGATCTCCAGCATGAGAATATAGTCTCACTTATTGTTTTTGTTATGAAAATCATGAGAAGATCATCATAACCACGTATGAGGCCAACGGAAGTCTCAGGAAGCATCTAAATAGCCCCAACCTTACATGGACGCAAAGGTTGAAGATATCTATAGGTGTTGCCCGTGCGATGAGTTGCCTCCACCACGATGAGGGACGTGGTTATGGTATTATACATCGTTACCTTAACAGTTCATCAATTTTATTAGATGAGAACTGGGAAGTCAAGTTATCCAGTTTTATGTTTTCCGTCAAACAGCCGGTTAACCGAATGGAACAGGATATCCTTTGTAAACCTGTTCGTGTAAGGGGGTATGAGGAGCCAGCATTTGAAAAGAACATAGGTGTGACCCCCAAGTTGGACATCTACTCTTACGGTGTCGTTTTATTAGAGATATTGTGCGGGAGGAAACCATTTATTCAGAACGAGACTAATAGTGATCTGGTTCCATTGGCCAAACATCATTATGAAAACCTAACATTGAAGAATATAATCCATTTCGGTCTGCGGAATCAAATGTCCCCAGAATCACTTGCCAAATACTCAGAAGTAGCATATTCTTGCTTAGAAAAGAAGCGCACAGACCGCCCTAGTATGTTCTATATCGTCACTGAACTTGAGAAAGCATTAGAACTTCAGCACATCCGTGAAAATTTTGTAAGACAACTTTTTCGTTTACTGTTTTTCTTTTCATTTTTCCTTCTGCCTCGTTTACTTTACCTGCCATCCTTTTAATTTGTTTACTGGCACTTTAAGGGGGAAAAAAAAAAAACAAGTGTTAATTGTTTACTACACATTTACTACGCAATTTTTCTACGCATTTACAACGAAATCTTGATGTTGTAAAAAGCCTCGTCTGAAACCATTTACTACACATTTACTACGCAATTTTCTACGCATATCCTACGAATATATGGTGTAGGAAATTTGTGACGCATTTCCTACGCCATTTCTTATGCAAATTCCTAAGTATTTTTCTTTATTGTGTAGCAAATTTGTTAAAAAAAATTAAAGTTTTTTTGTCGTCACAAATGCGTAGCAACTTTGTCAAAATTTGTGACGTATTTTTTTTCGTAGGAAAACTTTTGTAGCAAATAGCCAATTTTCTAGTAGTGCCTGGTTACGACTCAAAAGACAACCCAAAACCCGCTATCAGAATCGAGCCACTTGCGCTACTGCTGCAATGGCAGCCCCGCATCCGAAGGCTACTCCTGCCTTCGAAAGTCAACTCTCAAAACCACCTTCATTTAACCTTCGCTCGGATACCAATTGTTGGTTTCATGCTTAAGCTTTAATAAAAACACACACAACACTCACGTAAAGAATAAACACCAACTGTGTTCTTATAATTTTATTGAAGAATAGGTGCATAATACTGTTGGATTCAGCCCCTCATAAAACCACACTCTAAACTCTCGTATGTATGTAATGTGAAAGGAAAGGAAAAGAACTTGCAGAAGGTTTAAAAAGAAAGGAAAAGCACTGTTGTTGTAGAAAGTAAATCGAAGGGAAAGCTTATTTTATTCAATTGATGACAAAACTATATATAGCCAACATACACCACATATCCAACGTACATGAACTGAAACCAATAATATGTGGAAGAATTATTCAAAATAAATTTATGCTTCCCCTCAACGTACCTTTCCACCTACTTCGGTCAACCAAGACTAGTTCTCCAAGACCATTATTAATTTGATAAAACTAAAAGTACTAAATGATAAAAACAAATAAACCAAGTCAAGATTAATTTCCAACATTCACCCCCTTAATTTTGACCCGTTTCTTCGTCAAAGTAATGTCGATTCTTCGTCTTCAATCAAGTTGGCTTTGTTATCTGTCTTTGCCTTTCCACTTTGTGTACTCATAGCTAAAGTGCCCAAAACCTCCACAATCATAGCACCGAATTCCACTCAGTCGCCTCGACCCGTTCCTTTTCCTCGGCCTCTTCCACATCTTTCATAGTTCCTCCCGCGACCTCTTCCTCGTCCACTACTTTCACCATACTTTTGTTTAGTCATTAAAAGTTGCCCTTGTTCTCCCTCCTTCTCACCATGGCTTTTGAGTCTTTCTTCATATGCCTTAAGTCTTCCCACCACCTCATCAAAGAGCATTGAGTCCAAATCAAAGCATTGCTCAATTGAAGTTACAATTTGAAGAAAGGACTTTGGCATTGCATCAAGTATCCTTTGCACTATTTGTTGTTCTTCAACTTCATGCCCGAGACTCCTCAACTTTGGAACCAAGCTGCTCACCTTAGTAGCACCATCATTAACGAGCTCTCATTCCTTCCTACGTAAACCTTCAAGCTCTCTTCTCAATGTTGCAATCCGAGCGGTTCTAACCCGATCTACAGCCAAATATCTTATTTGTAAGCCATCCCACACTTTCTTCGGGTCCGTGTGACTCGACATTTGCAACACCATCTCTTCGGTATTGCTTGAAACAAGGACATTGCTTGTTTTGACTTCTTAGCATCTGGTGTTTCCCCAAGAGTCCTTGGTTCCACCGTCTCCATTAGATCATGTGCATCCAAGATGGACTTAACTTCGATAGCCCATATAGGATAGTTGGTTGCGGTCAATGTGAACTTGGTACGACATTGAACCCGCTTCTTTTGTTGGTACCATTGCCATTCTTCCTTGAAGTACTAGAACAAACAACTTTCAATATACTGTTGCAAATGATACGGTCAACACTTTCAAACAATTGTACTTTCTTCTCCTGAGATGTGGTAGGTCTCGGTCAACAACTTGGGTCTAACGTTGTTTTTTTCTTCTTCTTTTGAGCCGCCGGTCTTCTTTCTTACCCGGTCTTCCGGTCAGTTTATAGGCCTATGGTTGCAACTTGTTGGTCTTCTCGTTCTCACGCCTACGGTCTTCTTGGCGAGTTCTTCGGTATTTTTTTTAAGTCGTTCCGTCTACTACGGCTTCGGTCCCTTCTTGCCTATTATTCTCTGACGTCGGTCACGGTCTCAGGTCTTCACACCTTATTTGTCAATTCACATGGAACACCCTTTCTTTCCGACCCTTAACCTGGGTGCTCTGATACCAATTGTTGGATTCAGGCCCCTCACAAAAAATAGTCTAAACTCTCGTATGTATGTAATGCGAAAGGAAAAGAACTTGCAGAAGGTTTTTAAAAGAAAGAAAAAAACACTATTGTTGTAGAAAGTAAATTGAATGGAAACTTATTTTACTCAATAGATGACAAAACTATATATAGCAAACATACCACATACCCAACATACATGAACTGAAACCCCATAATATATGGAAAAATTATTCAAAATAAAATCATGCATCCCCTCAACGTACCTTTCCACCTAATTTGTTCAACCAAGATTAGTTCTCTAAGACCATTATTAATTAGACAAAACTAAAAGTACTAAATAATAAAAACAAATAAACCAAGTTAAGATTAATTTCCAACAAATACTACTCCTATTTATATTAAATACAAAACACATGTAAAAGAAAAAAATCAACCCATGTATTCTGATTTTCTAGGACACAAACAATTGAAGTTTACTTGTTCTGCAACTTCCATATGTTCACATCCCTCAATCTCAGACAACCTCAAACTAATTCCATACGTGTGACCCATTCTCTACTCAGTCACCCATTTACTTATCGACCCATATGACCGCGATCCATAAATGTACCATTTTAAGAATTAGATAAACCTGGTTTAGAACCACGACACGTGATAAAAAATAATTATGTGGACACAGGAGATGTTCTTATTATTGGATTTAGTGAGAATTGCACTAAGATACATCAATTACAAATGAATTAGTTTGTTCCTATTTATACATAGTGAAAGGGTGTGATACCCCTCATGGACCTGACATGTTGGTTGATTATAATTGCCACAATTGTAGGTTTTACACAATAATACAAAGAACCTACTAAACTTAAGATAAAACGAATATTATGTCTAACATTCTTCCCCCTAATTTTGATTTATCATTTCTTACTTCATAGTTGGATTGGATCTTCTTCTTCATGAAAGAGAAGGTATTCTTGCTCATTACTTTCTAGTTTCTTGTCTTTCCATTTGGTGCATTCGTTTGCAAAATGTCCAAGTCTTCCACAATCATAACACCTGAATGTACTCTTGTCTTTTCTTTCTTGACTCTTGCTTCTTTCACGTTGTCTTACACTTTTGTCAAAGTTCCTGCTTGTAGTCGTCCTTGGTTTTGATTATTACGTGCATTTCCTTGGTACCAACTTGCTGAATGGTTACTTGGGCTTGCCATTAGGAGTTTACTTTGAAGATTTTCTTCTAGTTCATCTTGACATTTAAGGCGTTCTTTAAATTCTAAAATTCTACCAAGTGCTTCTTCAAAAGGCATTGTGTCTATCCTCAATAGTTGCTATGATTGGTAGAAACTTCTATGGAAGCAAGTGAGTAGTTTCCTCACTCTTGCTTTATCCTTAAGAGTTGTGCCAAAGCTTTTGAATTTGGATCTTATGTTGCCTAAGTTGCTTGCGAAGTCATTACTGATTCATTTAGTTTCATTTTAAGAATCTCTTAATTACTCACTTCTTAAGGTTTGTAGACGTGCTTTCTGAACCATGTCTGCTCTAAGGTATCAAACTTTGATTGATTCCCAAACTTCTTTTGCTGTTTGACATTGTGCAACTTGCATTAGAATATCTTCTGGTAAGGATTGGAAAATCATTGCTTTGGTAGTATTCACTTTCTTTTCATTTGCTGCTTCAACTCTTCTTTTGTATCAATTGTTTCCCGAAGACCACAAGCCTTTAAGATTGTTTCCATTAATAATGCCCATGAGGTGTAATTTGTTTCTATCAATTTTGGTCATTGCAATGACCAGTGTTGCAAAACTCGGTTTGAGCTTGTACTCAGCGGACTAACCCTAGAGCGAGTACCCGGGGCCAAATCGGCCTACTCGGGGGGTACTCGGAGTACTTAGCCAACTCGGCTATACTCGGCGACCTACCCTGGAGCGAGTACTCGAGGAGTAATCGCTCAACTCAGCCTTGTTTTGCAACACTGGCAATGACACAATTCCTTGCTCATGAGTTGATATTGAACTATTTGACGCGTTATTGTCATGAATCTTTCTCATGTTTTGTTTTTTTGCGTTCTTGAGCTTTTTCTTTCCAGTCCTTCTTTCTTGCTTTAACTTGCTTTATTTTCGTGCTTGGGTTTGATAAAAAAAATTTATCCAACCTACTTGCTAATTGGACTTTGGTATGATCAACTTGCTATTGGTCAGCTTGCTAACCAATTTTCTAGCTTTCTCCTAACCAACTTGCTAATCGGGGCTTTGTTCCTGACCTACATGTTAATCAGGTTTTATGTTCTCCTGACCTACTTGCTAATTAGGTTCTCTTGCAATAACTTGCTATACTCAGCGAATAAAACTCGGAGTCATCTTGCTAATCTCAACGAACAAATGTTCGGGTCACTTTCTATACTCGACGATCCACTAATGGTCGGAGTTACTTTCTATATACTTAACAAGTCACAAAGTCATGGAGTCACTTGCTATACGAATTGTTTGTGATTCGATTCGACTTGCTTTTTAGTTAAATATGTTAAGACTTAAGAAAATCAAACTGAAGTCTGGTTATTGAATTGTTCCTTTTAAAACTCTTTCTATTTGACTTCTGAAAGTCAATCTTTAAATGTCCGATTGAAATAAGGCTCGCTTATGTTTCGTTTTAACAAACTTGTAATTAATCGGATGTCTTGATCAGATTTTAAATAACCTCCTTAAGGGAATCGAATACCAATAAATATCCAAAGATGGGTTTGAATTTTGATTCAAAAACTATTTTGGTTTTTAGAAACAAGTTTTGATTTTTTCTCTTTGAACCGAAAAGGAACTTCAATGTTTTCTCGAAAAAAAACCCGTTTGTTTCGAAACAATCGGAGAAAGAGAGTAAAACAGAGTATTCAAAAAAAAATTGATTTTGATTTCAAGAACAAATTTTTTTGTATTCGATATTCAGTAAAAACAATTAAGGGATTGGGATTAAACCGCTAAAAACGTGATTCAATAACGTTTTCGTTTGTTTTCCTGATTTCTGATGTCTGGTCCGAGTTTCGCCGGAAACTTTGGTTTCCGGTTCTGTCATGATCTGTTGTTATAATCTTTCAAATAATGATCTTTATGTTCATTCTGTTTGGGCAACAGTCCTGTCATTCGTTAAAGGCCGGTTCTGGTGTCTGCCTCTGTTTTTCCTTCGAAAACAGGGGATGAAACTGTTAGCGATCTTTCTTGAAGAACTTTGGAACCAATTCGATAAAACCTGCTCTGATGCGGATTGTGGTCACAGGGGATGTTCTTATTATTGGATTTAGAGAAAATTGCACTAAGATACATCAATTACAAGTGAATAGGTTTGTTCCTGTTTATGCATAGTGAATGGGTGCGATAACCCTTGATGAACCGTCATGTTGGTTCATTATAATTGCCACGACTAAAGGTTATGCAACAATAATACAAATAACCTACTAAACTTAGGATAAAATAAATATTATATCTAACAAATTAACCCAACATACCCAACTTTAGTCATTTCTCCCAAGCTAATTATGTTGTATGCAAAGAACGGACGAAGTAGACATCCGCAATCAGGTGTTATCCGCCCATTTTACACTCTCACAAGATGGTACATAAACTTTCCTTTTAATTCCACTTTCGAGCCATCTCCAAACCATGCATTATGTTGTACCTTTCTCCGCACGTCTTGGTTTGGAAATACCTTGTCCTCATTCAGTAGGACCATTTTGGGTGCTTCTTCTCCTTGTATAATTAACAATAAAGTTAGGTCCTCATCGCGTGTTTGAGTCAAGTTTTTTCCATCTCTCTTCCCTTTGGATTCTTTGCAAATGGAGGCATAGGGATCACATTGATCACCTTTAAAACATTTAATTTGCCTCTAGTCTTTGTTCTTTGCATTGTGTCACAGGTCTTGATGCCTGTTAGTGGAGGACGAGCATGACGATGATGGACCAAAGGGACGGTGTAGCCTTCCCAAGATGGCCCTCGTCGGGCCTAGGATGAGCCCCATACCATATGGTCTTAGAAAAACTGTATAGAGAAAGAATGGATAAGAAGATGGTCGTTATTTCATTTATTTGATTTTATACCCTTTAAAATTTCAGGCGACAATATTGGCAAACATGCGTCTTTATTTTCTTAATATCAACCACGCAATTCATTTTCTATTTCCCATCACTTTTTAACCTTGTCACATATTTAATTTGCAGGAAAAGAAGTTTGAACACTTGAAGGTTCCTCTCAGGGATGTTAAACTAGCGACTGATAATTTTTCAAAGTCATACAAAGCTGAATCTAGCTCTTCTTTCAAGTTGTACAGAGTAAAACTTGACCATTTCAATAAAGAATATTCTTCATTCACAGAAGGGAGGAATAAAGGTGCACATCTCAAAGGACATGATAGTGTTGTTATAAAAAGATACCCTTTTGGAGATAACAAAATTGGAGAAAAAAAGTTTTTTACAGAAATTGAAATGCTTACATGTGTTAAGCATCCAAACATAGTCACTCTACATGGGTTTTGTGTTGAAAATTTTGAAATGATCCTAGTCATTGATAATTTTTCAAATGGATACCTTGGTGATTATTTTGAAAGTGTCGATGACTTGCTTATTTTGACATGGGAAAAACGTTTAAGAATCTGCATCGATGTTGCACACGCACTGAGTTACCTCCACTATGAAATGGAAGACCAAAAGACAATAATAAATCGTGCTATACGTACGGACACCATTGGATTGGATAAGAATTTCAGGGCAAAGATTGTTGACTTTGGGTTCTCGATATTCTTGCCTCCAAATCAGGAAACACTTAATGTCAAGTGGGTTGGGAGACTTACCAACATAGATCCAGAATATAAGATATCTCGTAAGTTAAAAAGAGAATCAGATGTTTACAGCTTTGGTGTGGTTTTGTTTGAGATATTATGTGGGAAGGTATCTAATGACCCAGTTTACCTTAAGGAGAGAGATGAAGGGCTTGCCCCTTTGGCACGACAAAGCTTCAGCTCAGGAACACTAGAGGACATGATAGATCCTATATTAAGATACGAAATTGGAGAAAACAAGTGTGTTTTTAATAGAGGACCCAACAAGAATTCTTTAGAAGTATTCAGTGACATTGCATATCAATGTGTAACAGAAACCCAAGACCAACGTCCAACAATAAAAGTCGTTGTCGAGAAGCTTGAGGAGGCGTTAGTGCTGTTTCAAGTAAGTGAATGCTTTAAAACACATAATGACCCATTTTTGTATCTTGATATATTTAATCCCTAGAAGTAGATGATGTGCTTATGATATTGGACTGAAATTAATAGCACAAAAATATAGTTAAGAGTAATTAGGTGAAAACCGGAAAACATAAATTTTTCCTTTGGTTATCGGATCTTGAAGTTAGTGTTGTTTTTACCGGTTGGGGGGCATATTAGTACATATAAGTAAATATATGTATGTGTATGCCTAGTTAGTTATCTATATCTATACTACTATATAATGCATTCTAGATGGCATAAAAGTAATTTTATATTTATTTAGATGGGCAATGTTGTAATTCCTACACAAATTTAAGACAACTCATTAATTTATCTAAAAGTTTATAAAGCTTGATCTAACTAAATATTTAATGAACTTGGGTTAACTAATCATGTGAGATCATATAATTATAAATATAAGTTTTTAAAAAAATAAAGTTTAGCATTTTAAAACATTATTTATTCAAATAATATTAATACAAAATAAAAAAGCAAAAAGAAAAAGTTATATCATTATCCCAATCAATAAAAGTACTTATAAATATTTATACAACCAACATGTATATATTTGAGAATAAATATTGCAGAAAAATTATCTAGTATGTAAAAACTAAAAAGATTATAACTATTTCATAATTAACTATTAATAAAATAGAATAGTAATAATAATTGCCTAAGATTATTATTGCCTAAATTTATTATGATTATAATCTATGTGATGTATGGTATCAATGCGCTGGAAACATTACAGTAGAAACTTTATGATTTACAATTTACTATTTTCACAATAAGCATGTCACACTCTTTAGTAGATAGATAGTTATGCCTATTCGTCATCTTGTTTTAATCCATCTTATTAAAACATGTGAATTTTTTTTTTATAAATTTTAAAAATTAAGAGTATATCTTCTATATGAGGGCAAAAGGTAAGAGTATATCTTTTAGGTAACGAAGAACTCTCATGGCCGCGTCCATGTGTTTCTGTCTGGGTCCGAGACAAGTTGGTTTGGAATGCTTACCGAGTAGGCAAGATCGGGTCTCGAGGCTTGGAAGTAGAGCAATCGGCCAACTAGTCTTCGATATTTGCTAGCATCGACACGAATGTCCGCTTCTCCTTTATCCAGCTTCACGTTTTGTTCCATTGTGAAGGTGCATAGTCTGCATCCTAGGATTCCACTATCCTCAAGGATGTCATGCGTGTATTTCATTGACTTAACACTATCCCGTATTTGGTTTGAGCGGCCTCTATCCCGAGAAAATACTTTAGTGGCCCGATATCTTTTATGCTAAACTTGTCACTCAGGAACTTCTTTGTTTTTTTGATTTTGTGTTCATCATTTCCCGCCATAATGATGTCGCTTACGTATATGAGGGTGATGAAAAAGATGTTTCCTTCCTTATAGATAAAGAGCGAGTGGTCCACAGCGGATTGCTTGTAATTGAGTTCCAAAAGGGCTGATGTAAATTTTTGATACCAATTTGATGAGGCATGTTTCAACCCAAATAGTGATTTTTTTAGCCTACACACCTTTGTTCCTCCCCCTTTGTCATAACCTTGTGGTATTTGCATGTATACTTCTTCATGTAAGACACCGTGCAAGAACGCATTCTTCACGTCAAGTTGATGACAACTCCAATCCTTTTTTATGGCGATGTCAATGAAGCTTCTTACGGTCACCAACTTTGCTACCGGAGCAAACATGTCACGGTAATTGACACCTTGCATTTTTTGTATAACCTTTGGTGACGAGTCTTGCCTTGTACCTCTCGACCTCACCATTAGGTTTAAACTTTGTTTTGTACACCCACTTCGAGTCTATAACTTGTTTATCGTTGGGCAGATCTTCGATGGTCAGGTACCATTTTCTTCAAGGGCCTTTATCTCGTTTTGCATGGCATCCTTCCAATGTTGGTCCTTTACGGCTTGTTTGAAACTTTTCGGCTCATCATTTTCGGTAACGGCCGCAAGGAAGGCTTTATGATATTTCAAAAAAATTTCATAAGAAATAAAGTTGTCAATGGGACATACCGTTGAGGGTTCTTGATCGGAGGCGGGGGAGGATGGTCTATAGATGGTGGAAGCTTCACATCATAGTCTTTACGACGTGCGGGTCTAGTTCTACTTCATTTTTCCCTTCCTTATGCGATATTTTCACAATTTTGATTTTGGGTTTCACCAATAGGAGACTCATTTGCTGTTCCTATTTGAGGAGTAGTATCTGGCCTTCAAGAATCGGCCCAGTATCACCATTATTTGGGCTGAATTGGTTTGGCACTTCTAATTCTTCTTCTTCTTCACTATGTTGGGATTTTGGATTGCCTAAACTAAAATTTTCGGTACTTGTTTCGTTGGGCCTATTTTTTTCATCCATGAATGTGGTGAAGACATCCTCCTCTTCACATTTAATCTGTTCGATTTTTTCTGGCAAATGGAAAAATCTGTTCAGCAAATCAAACATCTCTTGAAGTAATAATCTTCCCACTATTTAGGTCATAAATTTTGTACCCTTTGGTTCCATTCGGATACCCCATGAATACGCTCGGTCTCCTTCGTATCTCAAATTTGTCTCCAATTGTTTCAATGCTTCGATGGTATGCTAAACAACCTAGGACCCTCATGTGGTCGTATTCCGGTTTCTCACCGTGTAGTAACTCATAGAGTTTTGTGGTCAATGACTTTGGAGGGTAACGTATTGTGATGTATGTTGCGATCAAGACGCATTGCCCCCGAATCTTTTTGGAAATGAATCCCTACCGTTGTCGCACCTTATTCTTTTTATTTTATTTTCAAATTGTGTTTTCCCCATCTAGTAAAAATGCATTATGCTCGTGCTTGCTTCATGTTTGTGCTTGAGAAGGTAGACCCATACGTTCCTACTATAGTTATCAACTATTGTTAGAAAATAGTTGGCTTTTGTAAACGAGAGCGTACGGTACTTACCCCATATATCACATGCTAGTGGAAAAATGTAATATAGTAAATTTAGACTTCATGCAAGATTCACAAACATTGTTACTGTTCTTAAAAGAAAAATTACTAAGAGTCTGTTTGGTAGCCTCTTAATGATGCTCTAAACTATTCAGCTCTGAATGGTTCAGCATTCAGATTGTTTGTTTCAACCTAAAAAAAAGCTTTGAATGGAATGGTTAAGAGCTGAACCATTCAGCCCTTAAGCATTCAGAGCCTCTTAACAATTCAGACCTGTATCATTCAGAGCCTCTTAACAATTCAGACATGCTAATGATTCAGCACTTAACCATCCAAACAGAACTTAAGAAACTTTATTTGGGATAACTTCACATCACCCGCATGTTCGAGCCGTTTATGCCATAATTACTAGTCACAATCGTTGCTTTCCTCCTAGCCCCAAGCATCCCCATTTGATATAGACCATCTTGGCACCTACCTGCTCCAATCAATTTCCTCGAACGCAGTCCTTGCATAACAAAGAAATTTGGAAAAAAGGTTACGGCACAACTTAGATAGTTTGTGAGCTTGCTTACTGGCAAGAGATTAAAAGTAAATTGTGGAACATGCAACAAATTTTGAACTTTTGTCCCATTTTGTAAAGTATGGCTGCCCCTTCCTTCGACTGGTATGCTTTCTCCATTTGGTATGATTACTGGAGGTTTATCTCTCAATTCGATTCAATTCAATTCTCGAGAGCATCGGACCTGTGTGTTATATTTTCGTACATCCATAATCAACTATCCATTTATCATCGTGTCTAAACTTACCAACCATGTTTACGATCTGTGGAAGCTCACTTTGTGTCGGTTTACCTTCAGCAGCGAAATGCTTCTGAAACTGCTCGTATTGTTCTTTTGTCAGGTTTGTAATTAGGTCAGGTTCCGTTCCGCACAGGTTGCCTTTGGCTTCACTTTTTCTCGTTTATTTTTCACGTTCCACCATTTCAGGTAGCCAGCTATCTTGAAACACCCATCTCGTGTATGTCCGTCTCTGCCACAATGATCACAGTGTCCCACCGCGTTTTGCGGAGGCTTGGAGGCCATCGTTTCATTCACTGGTTTCTTTCCACCTGGTATGGCTCTTTGCGGCTCATCTTTGGCAATGAGATGGTAGGTATTTCCCAGAGATGGAATCAGTTTTATGGCAAGTATTTGGGTTTCTAATGATGGAGAATTCACCATCTAGACCCATAAGAGACTCATAGAGCTTGCTCATTTTCCCTGAGTTCCCTATGTGATTTTCCAATGCCACATGTACATGCATTGCATTTTCAAACCGAAACCGGCAAGAAGGACTATATCTCATTCCCATAATCCACACAATTTCGTGTAATAGGCTGAAACCGTCATCCCTTCTTGTCTAGTGTTCGAAATAGCTTGCTTCAATTCATACGTGCGCTGTTAGAAGTAATAATCAAGAAAATCTTAATATAACTATTAGTAGGATTATATCCTAAGTCTAGAAATTAAATATGTGAACCGGTGTGTCACATAACTACCGAACGGTTATTATAGTTTGTATAGGGGACATGTCGGTTGACTCATACCCCTCTAGTATGTATAAATAGGGCTGGAACATTGTATTATTTGTGTGGATCAATAATATCAGATTGTGCAAATCCTCCACCCTTTGTTCTCTCTAAACGAGTCCCTGCACAATCTTTGTGCATACTCAAGAATATTGTTCATCTTATATACCAAGTATGATTCGCTAAACAGGGCCAGATTCGAACATGGCATCAGAGCACACGGTTAAGAAATCCTGGAAAAAGACGGACAAGAAACCTGTGACCGAAAGAAATAATCCCCTGTTTTGCGAAAAGAACATAGAAGAACATACGAGAAGAAATCGTTAATAAGAAACTTGAACTTGGACTCAGACATCGTCTCCCATCGTTTAGTCAAAGATTTAAAGGCCCATACCGTTTATAAGAAACTTCATCGGAAAACAAGAAACTTCCGGCGAGTCACCGGAATTCGCAGAAAGCGACGTTTAATCACGTCAAAACGGTTATATCTATCCCTGCCCCTCGTTTATAATCGAAATTGAATCCATACATCTTAATCCAATCGGAAAAATCAAGAATTTTTTTGTTACTCTGTTTTGTTCGAACATAAACTTTTCCCGCCAATTTTTTTAATCAAAAACAAGTTTGTTATCAGTCAAGTGTTGTTTCCGAACGTTCGAACATACAAAACGAAGTCGTTTTACAAAGAAAAAACTTATCAAGGATTAAGGTTTATTATCGGATTCAAGGAGGAAGACCCGAAACCAAAAAAATTTCGTTTTCGAATCGACCGATTCTTGTAGTAAGGAATCAAGAATCATAATCTGTTCGAAAGTTGTAATGATCGATCAGAAGTTTTAAGGAAAAAGAAAACAAAGTGTGTTGTTTTCTTGGGCAAAATTTACGTGGATAGAAAAAGAAGAAGTTGACTTTTGCGAAGTCAAACAAGAAAAATAATATTATATTATTTAAGGATATTGTGAAGAAGGTTATTATCAGTGTTTGTTGGGTTTGATTCACTGATCAAAATAATTAAGTTGTTAAGAAGAAAAGAAGTCTTGTCGGCCAAAAGAAAAACGAAAATTTAAGGAACGGAAGGTTCGAAGGTTCGATCCAGGAAGAAATTAATCAACAGCAGTGTAGCAGAGGTTTGATTAAATCCAGTGGTGGTCGAACAACCAGTGGTCTGTTCCTAGTAAAAGGGCAGAAATTCGATCGAGGAAGAAATTGATAAATAGCAGTATAGCAGAGAATTTATCAAATCCAGTGGTGGTCGAAAGACAAGAAGGTTCTCACCAAAAAAGAAAGAAAATGATGGAGTGCAAAGAATTGATCATTATAAGTCTGAAAAGATAGTGGCGAAGAAGGAGATTGAAGAAGAAGCCAGTGGTGTGTTTCATCCAGATTATTGCAGAAGTGTATTCTCGAAAGCGCATCCCATAGGCAGGTAGCCAGAAGAAGATGCACAAGTGATTAGAAAGATCATTCGAATACAAGCAATAGAAGGAAACAAGGCTTTCAATCATACGCCAGTAAAGTTCAAGAAGATGGCAAGAATAGATGAACAAGAACAGAGAAAAACGAGTTTAAGATTATCTTGATTAGGGGCGTGAATGTTAGAAGTAATAATCAAGAAAATCTTAATATAACTATTAGTAGGATTATATCCTAAGTCTAGAAATTAAATATGTGAACCGGTGTGTCACATAACTACCGAACGGTTATTATAGTTTGTATAGGGGACATGTCGGTTGACTCATACCCCTCTAGTATGTATAAATAGGGCTGGAACATTGTATTATTTGTGTGGATCAATAATATCAGATTGTGCAAATCCTCCACCCTTTGTTCTCTCTAAACGAGTCCCTGCACAATCTTTGTGCATACTCAAGAATATTGTTCATTGTATATACCAAGTATGATTCGCTAAACAGGGCCAGATTCGAACATGCGCGGTGCGCTTTCTTTAATGAATCATTCTTTAAGATCCTTCCAGATTTCCGATGCTGAATTGTCTTATTTCACGCTTCCTTGGATCTCTTTCTCCATGGCTGTAGTAACCCACTCTTTAATCATCGCATCGCATCCATGCCATATTACCAGCGTCGTCCGTTTCTTGCCTTTTGATGGTTCCATCGATGAAGCCTATCTTGTTCTTGGCGAACATGAAATTCTACATCTCTTAGACCCAATCAAGGTAATCGGAGGGGCCGAGGGGGTGAAGATAGTATGGCATGTTGTGGTCTAGGCTGTTAGCATCCATTTTGGGATGGTGAAAAGACTTTAGGATTAGGGTTTGGATCGAGCATAATGATTACCTCTCTGATACCAGAAAGGATATGGTTCAAAAGGTTTTTGTATATTCACTTTGTATATTTTCGGATGCAAAGGAATAAGAAGATACAAGCCGAAATAGGCAATAAGACAAAGACAAAATTGGAAACATAATGAATGGTAGCCAAAATACATGGCTGTAAATGAGCATGGAAATATTTGATGGAAATATTTGATTGAGAGAAAAGTAAGGGGAGAGAAGTATGAAATCTCAATAGGTTGAGGCTACGTATAGTGAAACCTGGCGCCGTTAATTAGACACGTTTGGAAAACCAAAACACAGATGTGACCTGACGCAGTAAACTGGACGTAGTTAATTTGACGATATGACACAGTCAAATACTATTCGTTCCAATGAATTATACTATAAACCTACACTATAATAAACAACTCCAAATAATATGTCACTATCAAAACCATTCCGTCACTTTTATCTTTAAAACTAACTAGGAATAAGTTGCCCGCGCTTCGCCGCGGGTGCGGCTGTTGTGCGAAACGTGACGGGAGCTCCTGTTGCGTTGAGTGATTGGCGAACGTTAAAGATCGTGCGTCGCTGTGGGAGCTCCTGTTGCGTGGAGGGTTTCGTTGACATAAAAGATAATATTAAGTGACTGCTATTCTAGCGTGAACTTCAAAAAAATACTCGCGGCTAAAAGCTAAAAGTTTGGTGGTTAAAGTTTGAAATATTAAAAACAAAAAGTTTGGCCAAAGCGCAATGCAAGTTTAAAAAAGTTAGGTGGTGAAAGTTTGAAATCTTAAAAGCTAAAAGTTTGGTGGTCAAAGTTTTAAATCCTAAAAGCTAAAAGTTTGGTGGTCAAATTGGAAGAAAGTAAAGTTAAGTTAAAAGTTAGTGGCCAAAGTTTTAAATCCTAAAAGTTAAAAGTTTGTTGGTCTAAGTTTGGTGGTCAAATTAGAAGAAAATAAAGTTAACCTAAAAGTTAGTGGCAGAAAATAAAATAAAGCTAAAAGTTAGTGGCTAAAAGTTTGGTGGTCAAAGTTTTAAATTCTAAAAGGTAAAAGTTTGGTGGTCAAATTGAAAGAAAATAAAGTTAAGTTAAAAGTTAGTGTCAAAGTTTTAAATCCTAAAAGTTAAAAGTTTGTTGGTCTAAGTTTGATGGTCAAATTAGAAGAAAATAAACTTAATCTAAAAGTTAGTGACAGAAAATTAAATAGAGCTAAAAGTTAGTGGTCAATATATATATTAAAAGAAAGACACTATTAAAGTGTCTTTGTTTTAATAT
Source organism: Ambrosia x helenae (assembly GCA_030844895.1). Lineage (NCBI taxonomy): Eukaryota > Viridiplantae > Streptophyta > Magnoliopsida > Asterales > Asteraceae > Ambrosia > Ambrosia x helenae. The sequence goes on along the minus strand of JAUTDX010001037.1, from coordinate 17,938 downwards.
TAAAGAGAATTTTAATTTAAAATTTAATTTTAAATTCATTATTACTAAAAACTAGGATAAAACATATGTTTTTAAACATATTTTCTGAACTATTATTATCCTCGTTGTTGTTATTATTATTATTATAGTATCTATTAAACCAAAGACACTTCTACAGTGTCTTTGGCTATAATAAGCCACGAATGCATACCCCTAACATGTGCACAACTAACCAATGAAGGTCCGCGTATGATGCTACTTTTTTGACCGACAATTATAATTATTATAATATATAAATAATCAAACATACAAATGAGATCTTCTGAAGCATATTGTTCTCCGTGGTATATATAAAATCAAACATACTTTTAGCTTAACTTTATTTCATTCCAATTTGACCACCAAACTTTTACCTTTTAGGATTTAAAACTTTGACCACCAAACTTTTAGTTTTTAGGATTTCAAACTTTGACCACCCAACTTTTTTAAACTTGCATTGCATTTGGCCTAACTTTTAGCTTTTAGGATTTCAAACTTTGACCACCAAACATTTAGCTTTTAGCCGCGAGTTTTTTTTTAAGCCCACGCGAGAATAACAGTCACGTAATATTATCTTTTATGTCCACGAAACCCTCCACGCAACAGGAGCTCCCATAGCGACGCGCGATCTTTAACGTCCACCAAACCCTTACCGAAACAGGAGCTTTCGCAGCGAAGCGCCAGGTAATAGAATCTTAGTTATTATTATGGTCCCACGCATTTAAAATTACAAATAAAAAATAAAACCAAGTTTTATTAATGTCGTGTAATACACCAGATTGAAACCTAGTTTATAAATATATAAACAAATCTATTATATAATTGAAAGCAAGAAATCTTATATGACATTCAAAGAGGGCATTCTCCCCCCTTGATTGTGCCATTTGGCATTAGTTGATTTTAGGAAAAAAAAAATTAAAAAACAAAGTTGGATTTTTCTATCTCATGTTTCCTCCCATTATTTTTAAACGTTAATATCTTTTATATATGGGATTTTTAAAGAAAAAAATTGCACCAAATTAACGAGTGTATTATTATCTTTTCAACGAGTACCATAGTGCAATATAAAAAACAGAGAAAAAAAACGACAATTTTTTGTCGGGTTTTGTTTATATAGAAATGACAACACAAAGTGTTCAGGTAATTTATTAATCATATATAGGCAAGTCACTAATTATGTTCAAACCTGTAAATATGAATTCTATTTTCAATATGTGTTAGCATTGAAGTTGTGCATTGTTTTAGGTTATGTACTAATATTAGAGTTATACATTGTTTAAGGTTAGGCGTTAACATTCGAGATACATTGTTAATTGTTTTTGTTTAAGTGCTACCCGAAGCTTTCCTGCATGTAACTGTAAAGCGCATTATTCTATTTCATATGTAAAATTGATATGTCATATTAGATTTCTTAACCCCAGGACGTTCCCGAGGTATAATCTAGTAAATATGATATATATTATATATATTATTAACTTTATCAGAAAATGCATTTTTTTGAATTAATCAACTGACTTTCATTTATTATAACCCGACACCCCTCAACTGCCCCAAAAAATCCTACTGTGCTACCAAAAACGAAAAAAAGAAATCCAATATAGCTTCAACTAGGGGTGAGCAAATTAATCACCATAACCGATAACCGAACCATAACCAACATAATCGAACCGATTTTAACCAATGACCAACATAATCAATGGTTATGGTTATGGTTATGAAATTTCTTTAACGGACCAAACGATTAAGGGTATGGTTATGAAGCTTTGGGTGATATAACCAAAACCGAACCGAACTTGTAATTTTGAGTCTATGTAATAGATTTATGTTTTACAATAACCAGGTAGAGGTTTTTTACTAAAATAAAATATGTTATTTACAAAATGATTTTGATGTAGTGCTTTTTTTCGTGATTAATTGAACTTGTAATTAAAGGCTTAAGAATGTTTATTTTTGTTGTTAATATCTTATTAAAAGGGATCACACATTAGTAGTGCAACTAAAAAGTTTAGTCTTAATTATCTTATAAAAATAGTCCAAGCTAATTCCAAATGGTAGGTTCCTTTTTTTTTGACCCATTGGCTTTTAATTTTATAATTTAGCCAAAAGTTAGTATTCGTTGATTTTTTTAATAACCTTAATCGAACCATAACCAAATTCATAACCGAAGTTTAGCTATGGTTATGGCTAAGAAAATTCCATAACCGAACTAGTGGTTATGGTTACAGTTAATGGTAAAAACAAAACCAAACCAACCCAAACACACCCCTAACTTCAATACCGTATTATCGTTTTTCTTTTATTTAATTAATTTACAATTGTACTCTAAACTTCCACACACTTGTCGTATGACCCTTGAACTTAATACTTCATTTTTATAAATGATTTATGTTGATACTCCAAGCTTTAATAGATATGTGACACGAAAGTTTAACAATAATTCACTTCAGCATCCAAACTTTGATAGAGCTATTATATATCCCTTAAAGTTTAATAAAGTTGTTTTTTTTAACATTTGTTCTTTTATATTTTTTCATAAGTTTAATATTTTTTTTACTTATTATTTAATTAAGCTATTTATAACTAAAGCATAGTAATTTGAACTAAATTTTTTCTTCGTATTCACGTTTGAAGGAGGAGAGAATACAACTGCCAAATACGGACCAAGCTGCAAAGAAACTTGAGAGACCTTGGTTGGCACATAAAATCGTTGTAAGCCCTCCTTTTCCTTTTATTTTATCGTTCTATCGTATTACAAACTAGGAACTCACCTTATTATATACACACTTATTTTAACAAAGCAGGTTCTTTTGGCTTATTAATATATATATATATATATATATATATATATATATGATTGGAGTCATTTGAGAACTCCCTTAAGTTGTGAGAAACATAGGAAGTCACTTTATATACACACTATTTATGATCCCTCACTTTTCATTATTACTACATGCTCATTTCCTATCTTCATACTTGTCTACGTTGACGATATAATCATCACTAATCCTTCTGCATCATATTAAAACTCATTTATAACAAGTTCTCTCTTAGGGGCCTTGGATTTCTTTCTTATTTTTTTAGGAGTTGACGTTCTTCTTCATTCAAAAGGCCTTCTTCGACCCAATCTAAATATATTTTAAATATTCTTTCTCGTACTAATATGAGTGATTCCAAGCCGGTATCAACTCTAATCATGACCTCAGACAGTTTAACATCATCCGGATTGTACTCCACACTCGTCTCCCATGGAATATTAAGCCATAGTTGGTGCTTTGCAATATTTATCCATCAATACACCAGATATTGCATTCATAGTAAATAAACTTTCACAATTTATGCATGCACCTTCTACAAAACATTGGGCAACCCTTATATGGGTGTTACGTTACCTAGATGGGCCACTTCGTCATGGTTTATTATTAAAACATAATTCACCTTTACATCTACATGCCTTTACAGAAACAGACCAGGTATGTGATAAAGAAATGTGGCGCATCATGACATGTTATATTGTTTATCTAGGTTGCAATCTTATTTGGTGGAGTTCTAAACGTCAACCTACATTAGCTATATCATCCACTAAAGTCGAGCTTTGTGTTGTTACTTTAGCCAATACTGAACTTTAATGGCTCTTTTCATCATTAACTGAGTTGGGTCTTACATCAAAGATTACACGTACAATCTCTTAAAACCTACTTCGGTCAAAATCGAGTTTCCCACCAAATCAAATTGAATTTGAAATTCAATCAATGTTGTAACCTCTTATGTACTAGTCAGTAGTTAGCTTAATTAGTTCCTATTTTCTAGCTTTTACTTTCCTAGTCTTTAGGCTCTTTCTATGTATATAATTATATTTTCTATCAATGAGAAATCACAATTGATACTTTCATAGGGTATTAGCCAAGTTCTACAAACCTTAATTCTCCATCTCCATCTCTAACCTTCGCCAAAAACTACCCTTTCTTCACCAGTTCTGCCGACAACATTGTTACCACCACCGTGCCCACTGCACCGACCACAGCTTAAACAATCACCATGGTCAATTTCCCATCCTCTCTAAAACTCACTTCTACCAATTATTTAAGTTATAAAACCTAACTTGAAGCTATCCTTTAAGGTATAGATATCTGTAAATTCATTGATGGATCTTACCTTGCACCATCTCCAACCCTCAACACCGATGGTTCTACCACCCCCCATGCAGACTACCCCACCCGGTACCAAGACCGACTCCTTTTATGTGCTATTCTCGGCAGCCTCTCTGCCGAGATAGTCCCCCTCATAACCAACGCCAAACTTCCCTTGATGCTTGCAAAATATTGGCATCCAACTACGCTTCTCCTTCTCGAGGCTACATCAAAGAACTTCACATCGATTGAATAAATCCACCAAAAAGTACTAACCAATCCATCACAAATTTCATGCAATCCATAAAAATATTAGTTGATGAATTAGCCATTCTTGGGAAACCCATGGATTCCAAAGATGTCACCGATATTATTCTTCAAGGATTAGATCCGAGAACATACAAACCTGTGATCGAATTTGTTCATGCCCATGACAATCCAATCTCCTTTCATGAACTACACGAAAAACTCATTAATCATGAATTCTCTATATCTCAAACCATTCCTGATTCAGCCCCTATTCATCAGGGAGTTACTGCCTTTGCCACACACAGCCGTCAATAATATCAGCCATGCTTAGAAAACTATTAAAAGAAATAAACAAATGGTACGTGTTTATATCCTTCAAACCGTGGTCTTCTCAACCAGCAAACAACAACCCCGGCCTACTTCCCACCCCTACTTCCACTACACATCAAAGGCCATTTTTAGGCAAATGTCAATGGTGCTTTCTTAAGGGCCATTCCTTAACCTCCTGCCCAAACATTAAGAAAACGCACCCTACCATAATCTCTCCTACATACAACCAATCCAACACCCAAAACAAACCATAGGTACACATGATGGCGATGCACAACAATCTTGATTCTGATCTATCATGGCTGAAAGACAGTGGTGCCTCTCATCACATTACCATTGACCTCAACGTGCTCTCAATGCATAGCCCGTATATAGTACCGAGGAACTCATGATCGGTGATGGTTCGTCTCCTAAAATTACTCATGTTGGCACTATCACTCTATATTTCTCTAACGCTCCTATTGTTCTAAAAAATGTTCTCTGTGTTCATTCCATCTCTCGTAACATAATCTCAATCTGCCATTCATGTATTGATAATAACATACTAATCCTATTTTTCTCTTCTTATTTTGTCATCAAGGACTTCCACACTCGCCGAACCATCCTTTGGGGAATCGCTAATCATGATCTCTATGAACTATCCTCTACCAGGTCTCCACATGCTTCTCATTTGCAAACAAATAAGGCAACTTCTTGGCATCATCGCCTAGGACATCCACATTTGAAAGTGTTACAACATTTAGTTTCTTTTATTCCATTTATTTCCAGCAAACATGAATCATGTAATTCTTGTTGCATTAATAAAAGTCACACCTCCCTTTTTATGTCTCTTCTATGACTTCTAATGCACCCTTAAAACTATTATATTCCGATGTTTGATCATCTCCAATTACTTCATTTGATGGTTACAAATATTAGATTATTTTTGAAGATCATTCACTAAGTATATTTCGATTTACCCACTAAAACGTAAATCAGACTCTCTTCATATTTTCATTCGTTTTCAAAATCTCATTGAATTTTTTTTTTTCAAAACAAAAATCAAACAACTATTCTCAGACAATCGTGGCGAATATCTCAAATTATCCTCTTACCTTGCTTCTTGTGGCATTTCTCATCTCACCTCTCTTCCTCATGCACCTGAACACAATGGCTACGCCTAATGTCGACATCGCCATATAGCCGAAAACCAGTCTAGCACTACTCTCTCATGCTAAAATGCCTCTAAAACTTTGGCCATTTGCCTTCAAAACAGCCACCTATCTCATAAATTGATTACCCACCACTACCTTAAATAATGATTATCCCTTCTTTTGCCTATTTACATCAACCCAAATGATGAAAAGTTCATGGTTTCGGTTGTCTTTCTTATCCTTACTCGAAGCATAAGCTCGAGTCTCTGTCAAAACCGTGTATCTTTATTGTTATTCCTCATTTCAACGTGCCTTTCATCTCCATGATCCTCTCACTAATCAGATCTATACATCTTGCCATGTCCATTTTATCAATCATACTTTTCCATATGAATCCATTGTTCAATCCTCTACTCCTCCAACACCTACACTTGATGAATGGCTACCTCTTACTACCCACATACTTCCCACCTCACAATCCACACCTACCATTCCTCAATCCCCTCCACAATACCAAACACCACCACCCAACCTATCATTACCTATCCTCGACGACCGCCATCTACATCTACCAATCCAACCGATTCTCAACCACCATCTAACTTGCCACCTCCTACTACTAACTCTCCTACATCTCCTCCCTCCTCTCCCATTCATATATCATCATACTCTTCTATCTCCCAACTAAACGACCCACCTAACACTTATCAAACTCGAACCTCAAGAAAACCGAATCCTAAATACCATAACTCCGATTATATCTTGTATCATACTACAACTCATTCTCTTCTTGAACCCTCAACCATCACTCAAGCTCTCAAACAACCATTATGGCGTTATGCCATGCAAGCTGAGTTTGATGGTCTCATAAGAAATCAAACTTGGACACTGGTTCATCCTGATAAAGCTCCTAATCTTGTTGGTTACAAATGGTTCTATCGTTCTAAATTTAAATCCCATGGCTTAGTTGATCAATTGAAAGCAAGACTTGTCGCTAAAGGCTTTCACCAACTTCCTGGCTTAGACTATGTTGAAACCTTCAGCCCCATAGTCAAACTAGCCACCCTTTGTCTTATTATTGCTATCGCCACTTCCCACAATTGGTCTCTGCGCTAAATTGATATTAATAATGCTTTTCTCCAAGGAAATCTAACCCCGGGTCCATCTACTTGTCTCAGCCACCCGGTTTTGTTGATCATTCCCTCCCTAATCATGTTTGCAAACTCAACAAAGCCATCTATGGTCTTCGCCAAGCCTCACGGGATTGGTAGACGGGTTTAACAAATACCTTCTTTCAGTTCACTTCACACCAACTATTTCGGATCCCTCTATATTCATCAATAAAACCACTTCCTCTCCTATATTCATCTTAGTCTACGTTGATGACATTATCATAACCGGTGCCAATTCATCCATCATCAACTCATTTATCCAATCCCTTGCAAATCAGTTCTCCTTAATAGATCTTGGGGACCTATCTTACCTCCTTGGTATCGAGGTCATTCCTCGTACAAATGGTCTATTCTTATCTCAATCTAAATATATTCTTGATATTCTCACCAAAGCAAACATGAGTAATTGTAAGCCGTCTGCCACACCTATGTTTAGTTCCTCTACTATAACCGTTTTGGATGGCGACCTTTATCCTCCCTTACTAACTACAGTGCATTAGTAGGTGCCCTACAATATTTAGCCAAAACACGTCCAGACATTGCCTTCACTGTTAACTAGCTTTCACAATTTATGCATAAACGGACCACCACTCGTTGGGAAACTTGAAAAGATTACTCCGATATCTACACTGTACTTTACATCATGGGCTCTTTTTTAGGCGCAACTCTCCTTTACAGCTTCATGCATTTACCGATGCTGATTGGCCGATGACCGTCCCTCTTATAGAAGTACAACCGGTTGTATTGTTTACCTCGGCTCAAACACGATCTCATGGAGCTATAAATGTCAACCAACACTAGCATGTTCATCCATAAAAGCTAAGTTTCGAGCAGTGGGTTCCACAACAACCAAAATGCAATGGCTCATACCTCTAAGCGCCACCCACTATTCATCAAATCCGGTCTTTATTGTGACAATCTAAGCGCCACCCACAATTCAGCAATTTATTGTGACAATCCAAGCGCCACCCACTATTCAGCAAATTCGGTCTTCCGCTCATCAATGAAGCACCTTGCCTTAGATTTCCATTTTGTTCGCGACAAGGTTCGTGAAGGTACTATGCGGGTCAATCCAACATTGAAGGCGATGATCAACTTGCGGATGCTCTCATGAAGCCTTTACTAAGACAATGGTTCCAGATTCTCACATCCAAGATTGGTCTTCTCTCGCGTTCGTCCATCTTGTGGGGGCATATTAAACCTACCTTGCTCAAAACTGAGTTTTCTTCCAAATCAAATTGAGTTCAAAATTAAATCATGTTGTAACCTCTTTTATACCTAGTCAATAGTTAGCTTAATTAGTTCCTAATTTCTAGCTTTTGTTTTCCTAGTCTTTAGGCTCTTTCAGTGTATATAATTACATTTTCTACCAGTGAAAAATCACAATTGATACTTTCATACAATCTACTGTGAGAATTTGAGTGCCACTTACTACTCCGCCAATCTAGTTTTTCACTCTCGCATGAAACATTTAGCTTTGGATTTTCATTTTGTAAGCGAATAGGTTCAAGATAATTTTTTAAGGGTCACACATATCAAGATTGAATTCACACATAGACCATCCATCTTGATGGGGAATATTAACCCAACATACAGTTTGGCCTGAAAATCCTTCGTTTTCCTTCCAAAAGATTAACTCTAGAATATAAGCAAGATTTTATTTCCTTCCATTTCCTTTCTATTCTTTTATTAAGTGAACTTGGGAATGCCATTGTTATTTAAATTAAATATTTAAATAGTTGTTGTATTTAAAAAAAATCTATTCATTTGATTCCATTCCAATCATTGAAATCTATTCAATTTTGATAAACTCTATAGAATAGTTCGTTCTCGTTTCTAGCAAGTATAAGGTTGTAACTCTCTCTTTTTCTTTGTCACGTATATGTAGGGAAAGAAATTGGAGCACTTGAAGATTTCTCTCCATGATATTAAATTAGCTACCCGAAATTTCTCGGAAAGACGCAAATTTTTATCTTTGGATGATTGTATTTTCTATAGAGCAAAACTCGACAATTTTGACATGGAAAATCATTCATCCTTAGAAGGGAAGAATAAAGGTGGACCTCCCAGGACTGTAATTATAAAACGATACCCTTCTGGACATGACCGGGACATGGAAGAAGTGTTTTTTACAGAAATTGAAATGCTTAGCAGTGTTAACCATCCCAACATAGTCAAATTACTTGGATATTGTGTGGAAGGTCCTGAGATGATCATTGTCACTGAGAATTTTTCTAAAGGATACCTTAGTATGATTCTGGGAAAGGTCAACCGTTACAAGCTTAGTCTAACTTGGGAAAACCGTTTGAAAATATGCATTGATGTTGCACGCGCACTAAAATACCTTCACTATGAGATGGAAGACCAAAATATGATAATAAACCGTGATATATGTTGCGAGAACATTGGGTTGGACGAGAACTTGGGGGCAAAGATTGCTGGTTTCGGATACTCTGTATTCCTCTCTCAGTATCAAGATGAAGAAGATCTAGATGTTGACTTTGTTGGCATAGTACCTTACATAGATCCAGAATATGAGGAGAATGATAAGTTAAAAAGAGAATTAGATGTTTACAGTTTTGGTGTGCTTTTGTTTGAAATCCTATGTGGGAGGAGGGCCGATGACTCAATTTACACGAAGGAGAGTGACAAAGGGTTGCCCGTTGTGGCAAGACATTGCTTCCGCTCGAAAACAATGCATGACATTATTGATCCTCTAATAAAGGATGAATCCGGTGAAAACAATTTTGTTCTAAATAGAGGGCCCAATAAGGATTCTTTGGACATATTTATTAAGATTGCATATCAGTGTGTGGCAGAAACTCAAGACCAACGTCCTACAATGAAAAATGTGGTCGAGGAACTTGAGAAAGCATTATCATGTCAAGTAAGTCATTGTTCTAACTTCATGATATCAATCCCTATAAGTAATCATCATGATTATTCACTTTGATACTAAAAAATGTAACATGTTCAACGTTAGATTAAATTAATAAAGCACAAGTTGATTTTCATATTTAGCATATAAGGTGTTAGATTTACATTGTAAGGCTATGTGTTATGGGGGCTTTGTCAAGGGCTTGGATGAGAAAAAAGTGATGCCACGTAAGCGACACATAAGCACACTTTATTAGGGGCTTGGATGAGAAAAAATGGGTATAATAGGAAAAGCTTGGTTGGGGGCTTAGTTGATAATTAGATAATCATTATTTAGTCATTGTTTAATGTTAATATTTATATATTGACAAATGTTAATAAATATTCCTAAATACAATTACAAATTTAAAAGATTAAACCGACTAATGCAGACTAAAACCAAAAAAATTAAAAAGTTAAAGGACAACTAAAAAGTTAAAATATAAGAAGAAAAGAAGAAAAAATCACAATCTGATTTAAAAAACACACACACACACCTAAGAAACAAATAAAATACAGCTAGGCCCTTCATTTTTCAACAACACAACCCACCAAACCACTTCCACTTCTCCGATCATCTTTCTCATATTTTGGCCCTTCCTTTTTTCATCAACAATAATTATCTTCATTCTTCAACATAATATGCAGAGGGTTCGAAAGTTATCAGAATCTTGTTTTGAGCCTTTAATATCCGGTTGCCGGTCGGTATAAAAGTCGGTTCTTTACAAAAAGAAAAGAAATGGGGTTTAAAGATCCATGATTGTTTCATGTCTGTGTTTTGTTTCAACCTGAATAATCCGTATAAACTATAAAGAATTCACCATCCATCTACCTTCTCCTATTGGTTCCTTTTTTTCGAAAAGTAAAACATTCAGTCAAATGGGCAGAAAACATTAATCGCAGTTACCTAACTTCTCCCCCTCAACGCTGCGAGCTGCCCTCCGGTCATCCCCCACGCCCTCGCCTGCCGTCCGACGTGTCCCTGTTCTGCGCCCTTTGGCGCTGGGATAACACATAGTCTAAAAAAACTTTTCACTTTCTAACGTCATGCCGGTATCCATCCTTTTAGACTTTGAGTTTCTGACTTTGTTGAATTGTAGGAAAAGCCAAATAATAATAATAATGATAATAATAATAATAATAATAATAATAATAATAATAATAATAATAATAATAATAATAATAGTTTAATATAATTTGTTTTTAAGAAAAGCTACTACATTGCATGTTAGAAAATCATGTACGTTGTCTAATGTTTGAAGTCAATTATATCACCATGTTATCAATGTTCATCATCATTTTATGGTTTTTTTGTATTAATTTAAAACGTTTTAATACCCTCTTCCATTTTATCACCCGGGTATAGTTTTTCATAGCATACTAGATTTATATCCTGGGAACGTCCCGAGTTGAGAAATCTAATATAAAATATTGATTTTAACATTGTATCTCCAATGTTAGCCCAACCTTAAAATGTATAACTCTAATATTAAAACTTAACCTAAAACAATGTACAACTCCAATGTTAACACTTGTTGTAAATAGAATTCATATTTACTGGTTTGAAATTAATGACATGCCTATGCATGACTACTTAATAACCTGAACACTTTGTGTTTTTTTTCCTGTATGAACAAAACCCCACAAAATATAGTCGTTTTTTTTCTCCGTTTTTTATATAGCACTATGGTACCCGTTGGAAAGATAATAAAACGTTCGTTAATTTGGTATAATTTTTTCTTGAAAAAATATCGTATATAAAAGGTATTAACGTTTAAAAACTATAGGAGGAAACATGAGCGAGAAAAATTCAATTTTGTTTTTAAATTCTTTTTTTACTTAAAACATCTCAATGGCACATGACATCCTTTTTCTTTTTATTAATTAATAGATAAAAACGAAATAATTCAAAAATAATAAAGTTTTCATCTCATTATGCCACATAGCGCATTTAAAGGGGGGGGATTGAAACCACCATTGAACGCCATCTCACCGACTATCAATTCTTTTATATATAATAATAATAGATTAGTGATCAAATTCATTCTAATAAGTTGTTATGAATATATTTATCCATTTGGTGTATCATTTTTGACAGAAAAAACAACTCGGACAACCCTAGAATGTCACTTGAAGACATAAAACAAGCGACCGAAAACTTCGGTGCTGAAAATTACATCATGAGAGGAGGATTTGGGGTGGTCTACAAAGGACAACTTCGAGATGGTAATGGACTAAAAACCATTGTTGTAAAGCGATTGGATATGAGCCTTGGTCAAGGGGAAAAACAATTCTTAAGTGAGATCCAAATACTTTTGGAGTACAAGCATGAGAATGTTATTTGTCTTGTAGGCTATTGCGATGAAAGTGATGAAAAACTCATTGTTTATGAATATACGTCTAGAGGAAGTCTTAATATGTATTTGAATAATGCTTCTCTTACGTGGATTAAACGGCTTAAAATATGCATTGATGTTGCAAGTGCGTTGGATTTCATTCATTGTGGAGTTGGAAGACAAGAAAGGGTGATACACAGGGATATTAAAACCGCAAACATTCTACTAAACGATGAATGGAAAGCAAAACTTGCTAATTTTGGGTTTTCTTTATTAATTCCAGTCAATCAAGAAACAGACTATGTCATTGATCATGCATGTGGCACAAAAGGATACGTGGACCCACTTTATAGACAATCAGGATTCCTAACCATAGAATCCGATGTTTATTCGTTTGGTGTTGTTTTATTTGAGATTTTATGTGGGAGATTAACATCTACAATCCGGGAACATGAAGGCCACGATCTACTAGAGTTTATTAAAAGCAAATTTGAAGAAGGAAAGCATGATGAGGTGGTGTTCGAGCAATTAAGAGAACAAATTGTGCCGAAATCGTTGACTACATTTCAAGAGATTGCCTACCAATGCTTACGCCACGAAAGAGAAAAGCGACCGTCTGCCGGAGAAATTTTAAGGGAACTTGAGAAGGCATTGGAATTTCAAGTAAGTAATTATCATAGTTCAACGAAATCAGGGATCCTTTAAATGTTCTGTTATATACCTAAAGAGGTGTTTAAGAATCGGGCCAAATTTGGATTTTCCAAAGAATGGGTAACTATATATATAGCAACGAAAATGTCCAGTTCTACGTCAACATAAAGGGTTTATTATGTGAGTTTTTTGTTTTGTAATTATGTTAGATTTACCATGATTTGTAGGTTCACTCCATGGATAGAGATAAGGAAGAACGTAGCGGACCGAACGATGACACTCTTACTGAAACAGTTGGAGACAAACAGCAGCTCTCCAACAAATATTCTGAAATTGGAAAGAAAGTTCAAGATCCAGAGTTATCCAAGCACACAGAGCAGGATCCTATTTCATCCACAGATCGTAAAGCCACAGTAATCCTGCCAGGAAGCAAGAAGAGGGTTCTAGACCACCTGAATCAGGAGATGATACATGGAAAGCATCAGGTAAGAAGGCTCAAGGAGGAGGTGATACACGGAGAGCATCACTTAAAAGTGCTTAAGGAGGAGTTGCAGAAGGTGGAGATGGCAAACAAGTCACGTTTGGCTCTCATTCAAGCATTGGAAGCAGAAGATGCAGATGAAGTTTGATATGATCAGAGGCGAAGCATTATTGGGCCAGGGGTGGCCCTGGCCCCCCCTGTTTTTTGGCGCAGTGGTGGAAATTTACGATTTTTGTTGGTAAATTGAGTCCGGGTTGAGTCCGGCCCCCGCCGATTTTCCACTACCGATTGAAAAAAATTGAGTCCGGCCCCCGCCGATTCCAAAACCAAGCTTCGCCACTGGATATGATTCTGGTGAAGATTATTTGTTCAAACATGTTCTTTTATTTAATACTTGCCATTTATTGTCTGTTTGTTTCTATACTTAATTTGTATAATTTTACACCACCTTTCTGGTTTAGTTCAATTGGACTTGGGTTTGCTTCAATTTCTCTCACAAATCTTTGCTCTCTAGTTTTCCTAACTTTGTGTCTAGAGTTGAAACTTGTAACTTATTGACAAATTTGTATTTTTTTTTTTCAATTCTGTTAAAGTTTATTAGATGATGTATATTAATTTGTGTTGATATATAATTAGAACACATAATTTTATTATTTTTCTTTTTTTATTATCCTAAATTTATACATATATGTCACACCCCGCTAAGGCGGAAACACGGGGATGCGACCCGAAAGGTTTTCAAGCACATGGTTCAAACAACACACAAATCAATGAAGACGTGGGCATAACTTGCACAATGTTGGGTCATCTTTGATGGGGGTTGTTGTTAAAAGTAAGAAATAATTTAGGGATCAGCAACATCATCTCCCAAAAATAAATGATCCGACAGCTAATCACTAGCCATATTTCCAGCCGAAACTATATTGTGTTTCCTTTTGTTTTCATATGTAATCGTGTATAAGTTTGGTGTTTTTTCCTCACAATGTAAACACACAGAAACAATATCTCAATACAATTAAACTTTCTTATTCTCTTTGCTTTTCAAGATGGTATCAGAGCAGGTTTTATAATCTGCTCATCATCTACCTTAGTCAGACCATAGTCGCCAGCAAGTCGCCATGTCCGAAGGCAGCAACTCGGGCAACTCCGGTGACGGCTTAACCTTACAGCTAGCCAATCTTCTCAAAAACTCTCAACCGAAAAGTCCAAAACTTTCCGATAGCCTACAAATAAACCTGAAATTGAATAGCCAAAATTATGCCCTGTGGACCCGAATGATTCGGGTCGCCATAGGCGGAAAATCAAAAAACCTGTTGAAAACATCTTACCTCAAACCCACCAGATCAAAACCATGAAACATACGATCAATGGGAGCAGGACGATCTTGTCGTGATCTCCTGGTTGATTCAAAATATTGAACCAGCCATTGCAGGTAACCTTACCGAGTTTCCCACAGCAAAGTCATTGTGGGATGCCTTGGTAGTTACTTACAGCAGTGGGCGTGACAAACTTTAGACATTCAATCTTCATGTAAAAGCAAATGATATCAAGCAAAACAGCCTCTCCCTCGAAGAACTGTGGATTACACTTCAAGGAGTGTGGGGAGAAATTAACTGGATTGACCCGAATCCAATGAAGTGTCCAGCCGATATCCAAGCCTACTCCACAATCAGGTCAGAACAAAAGCTTTTCCAATTTTTAAATGCCCTTGACAGGAAGTATGACCCTATAAAACGGGAAATACTCGGGCTGACCCACTTCCAGCGGCAGAGGCCGCATACGCCATTGTTCGCAAAGAGGCTGCTCACTAAAATATTTTGGGAGCGACTCTCGGTGATACACAAGGAGTAGGAACAGGCTTGGAAGCCGAAGGAGTGGGTCTCGCAACAAAAGGGTATCGTCGAATGACGGTAAAAAAACAGGTTCAACAATTAAAGATGACAAAGCTCACCTAAAATGTGATCACTGTTGAATGATAAGACACACAAAGGAGCAGTGTTTTAGGCTCGTTGGGTATCCCGAATGGTGGTCCGATGGCCACAAGAAAGGCACAAAGATCACTGTTCAGGAGAAGGGAAAATCAACCAGCACCAGTAATCGAGAAGACACTGGTGATGGAAGCAAAAAAAAATTGGTGGTTTTGGAGGGATGGCATCGACGGCTGCTATGAATGAAGAAGAAGATAACTTATTTGTTGCAGGTAATGGGGTTGAAAGAGAAACACTCTTGAAAACCCCACTTTATGTACCAAATAATTTCAGTTTAGTCCCTCAAATATTCCAAATCACAGACTTTATAATCGAAAGTTTCAAAAGATGCATTAATCGACCAACTTATGATGGGACTATAAACATGGCCCAAAATTATAATAACAAAGAAGATGACTCATGGATATTTGATAGTGGGGAACCGATACCATGACTTATGATCTGGCCGACCTTATCACCTCAACTAAACCAAAAAAATCAAATATTAAAACGGCGAATGGTGGAAAAATGGAAGTTAAAACCGGAGGGACAATTAAAATTTCGTCAACACTTAGACTCTCTAATTGTTTATATGTGCCTTCACTGTCACATAAGCTTCTTTCAATAAGTCATGTTACGAAAGAACTTAATTGTTCGGTTCTCATGCAACCTACCTTTTGTATTTTACAGGATATCAGGACGGGACGGATCATTGGGCGTGGCACTGAAAGGCAAGGACTGTATTATGTGGATTAGGTGACTCAAAGTGATACTGTGATGCTTGCTCATGGAACAGTTGAACGAGAAGCATGGTTATGGCATAGAATATTGGGACATCCATCCACGGGTTATTTACATATTTTGTTTCCTAAACTCTTTCCTTCTAGTAATACATCTCCTTGTGAAACATGTGTATTGGCTAAAAGCCACAGACAAACTTTAAACCAAATAACACAAGAGTTGATGTATGTACCATTTTCATTGATTCATTCAGATGTTTGGGTCCCGCTCCCGCTATTGGGGGGCAAAACTTTTGTTTTTTTCGTAATATTTGTGGATGACTGTACTTGGATGACTTGGATTTAATTTTTAAAAAATAAATATGAAGTTATTGATAAGTTCACCATTTTTTACACCATGGTTCAAACTCAATTTCAAAAGAACATCCAAATTTTCCGATCTGACAATGGGGGGAATTCGTTAACACACAAGTGAGACAATTTTTCGGGTCAAAGAGGATAGTTCACCAAACTACCTGTCCTCACACTCCAGAACAAAATGGCGTGGCTGAGCGAAAGAACCGTATTCTGTTAGAAATGGCGAGAGCTCTTCTAATCGAATCACGGGTTCCAAAAATCTTTTGGCCAGAAGCCTAGCTACTGCGGCCTACCTTATCAATCGTCTTGCCACCAAAATCCTCAAACTAAAAACCCCCTTGAAAACCCTGGAAGAGTATACTAAACTCCCTCCCATCCTTACACTCGAACCCAAAGTCTTTGGTTGCACAGTCTTTGTCCACATACCAAAATCTCATCGAAGTAAACTTGATGCTGTGTGCCGAAAGATGTGTCTTTGTTGGTTATGGAGTTAACCAAAAGTGGTATAGATGTTAAAACCCTAAGACACGTCACATGTACACCACCATAAATTGTAACTTCCTCAAAACCAAATACTACTACTCCTCCCAACACAGTGGTCAGGGGGAGGAAAACTTTGATCCACTGAGTTGGTTGAAATATGTCATAACAGCGGAAGGAAACTGTAGTAATCATAGTACCAACAGTGAATCACCTGAAAAACCTATACAGTCTAGTCCAAACGTAAGTGCTGCCGAAGTGACTCCTCCCAACCTGATACCTGAGGTAAGTGATTCTTCTTCTTCTGACTCTTCTGAGTCTGTTACAAACATTGAATCTACTGAGAATCTTAATCAGTCTAGTCAAGAAAAACAGGACAAAATGGTGAGGTGTCACAGGAAAGTGAAGAAATTCTAGAAGATTCCCCACTGGAAGAAGTTTCCGAAAGATATGTGTTACCACCAAGAGATAATAGAGGAGTTCCACCAAAAAGGTATTCCCAGAGAAGGAGTCCAAAGGTTCGAAATATCCCATGGCCAACATAGCTAAAGGAAACTTATCTCAGGAAGCAAAAGCATTTGCTGCAACTATATGTTCTGAAGATATCTCTTGCAATGTAGAACAAGCCTTGAAATCAAAGAATTGGAAGAATGCAATGGAGATCGAAATGGAAGCTAGCCTTGGTAAAAAATGGAACATGGGAAAAGTGTACTCTGCCACAAGGAAAGAGACTAGTTGGATGTCGATGGGTCTATACAGTGAAATACAAGCCGGATGGTATGATAAAGAGGTACAAGGCCCGGCTAGTTGCTAAAGGCTACACTCAGACATATGGGATCGATTATTCTGAAACTTTTTCTCCAGTTGCAAAACTTGACACAATCAGGGTTCTCTTCTCCATAGCTGCAAATGAAGGATGGCCACTTCAACAGTTTGACGTTAAAAATGCTTTCCTGCATGGGGAACTAAAAGAAGAAGTTT